>RBZT01000474.1:0-39892 GCA_003693705.1 Polymyxa betae
CTTGTCGTAATTCCTAAGGTTAACAACTTATATCCGATCATCTGGGATTATGTAAAACCGTCTACATGTATCACTGCAGCTTCTGCAATTTCTGACAAACAACTTTTGCATGAATGTCTTGGACATCCGTTGAAAGAAGCACCGGCAGATGACGGTTTAGGATTGTGTACGGGATGTGTGCTAGGGAAGTTTTCAAGGGCTCCGTTCAAAGGGAAATGGACAGCAGAAAAGAGCAGCCAGATTCATTCCATACTGATTTGATGGGTCCATTTCCGGTTCCAAGTTTGGGAGGTTCACGTTTCGTACAAGTCTTTATTAAGACGACTGACCGAAATTGCCGGGCACAAAGACATCCTACTGTGTTTTTCTCAAAAGAAAGTCGGAGGCGCTTCAAAACTTGAAAACTTTGAATAATCGTCATAAGAATCAAACAGGTCATCCAATAGGCCATATACATTCTGATAACGAAGCTGTTCTTGTTTCTAAAGAGATAACGAAGTATTGCCAAGAGGAAGGGATCACGCAAAGCACCAGCGCCCCATATACTCCTCAACAAAATCCGTTTGCCGAGCGTTCTAATCGTACTATTTTAGAATCTGCTGAATGTATGCGATTGGGAGCAGGAGCACCACGACGATTTTGGGCAGAGGCCTTGAATGCAGCTACTTACGTTCATGAGTTAAGAATCCATTCATCATTGAAGATGTCACCATTCGAACGTAGATTTGGTATCAAGCCGTGCACAGAAAATTTACGTCGATGGGGCTGCCGTGTTTGGTTTCCGCAACGGGACTGGTCGAAACTTCAACCGAAACGGATTCCTGGCATTATGATGGGGTATTCAAGACGGTCCAGAGGTTCATACAGAATTTTTGATCCCGCAAAAGGTCAGATCGTTGTCGTAAGGTAAAATGAAGCCGTTTTTGACCAGAACTGTTTACCATTTCGTGATTTACCCGAAAGAGAACGTGATGAAGAAATTTTAAAAATTATCATTGGCGATGATGAACTGGCTTTATCGAATAATGATCAAGATGACGAGGAGCCAAATCGAGGTTCGGATTCAATCTTCGAACCAAGGTCTCTACCTGTTTCTCGGGATCCCGAATCAGAGCTGCGGCGTTCATCTCGTATTCGCTCGGCACCGGACCGATACGATCCTGGTAAAGACAATTCTGCACATACTGCAACGGTGAGCTTATGCAGTTCGGAGTGTGATGTCGAACGGACAAATCGAGCAAATGCTGTAGCTTTGGAAGATTTGGCGAAGGATAATGTGATTTGGAGCGAAATTTTTCATCGGAACTTAAAGGAAAGCTCCAATATTCTATGGGGCTTCAATACTGAACATGCAGAATTATAGATTCCTGTTGATGTTTTGGCTACTGATGTTCCAATTCCGAACTCATGGAACGAGGCGGTGAATGATGCCAAATGGGGCAAATTTTGGAATGTCGCTGCTCAGAAAGAGTATTCACAATTATTGAAGAATCAAAATTGGCGACTATCACCGAGACCAGAACACTGCAAGGCTATTGATTGTAAATGGGTTTTCCAAGTGAAATCAAATGACGATGGTTCAATCAAGAAATTCAAATGTCGTCTTGTGATCAAAGGATTTTCTCAGCGTCCCGGCGTTGATTATACAGAAACTTTTGCACCAGTCGCCCATAGCTCAACGCAACGCATTTTGCTCGCCTTCGTGGCAAATAATCAAGGATATAGAATACGACAAGCTGATATTATTGGGGCATTTTTGAAGGGTGACATAGATGCTGAAATATACATGTTGCAGCCGCCCGGTTTCGAAGAATCTGCACTGGCTGATCATGTCTGTCACTTAATGAAAGGCCTTTATGGCTTGAAACAGGCAGGACATATTTTCAACAAGAAGCTGAACCGATTGCTGGTGAGCTCTTTGCATTTCAAGCGTTCAGAGGCAGATCCTTGTCTTTATTATAAGCAATCAACGTCAGGTCGGATTCTTCTCTTATCGTTACATGTGGACGATCAGACATTCGCCTATCACGAAGAGGATCGAGAAGAAGCTAATCAAATTGTTAATAGTCTGGACAAAGAGTTTGGTATTGAAGATTTAAGGGAAAATCCAACTCAAATTCTTGGCGTTCGCGTGAGACATGACGTAGCAAGCGGAAGTATACGGCTTGATCAAGAGACCTTCATCCAAGAGATTCTCAAACGATTCAAAATGGAAAATTGTAATGCGGTGGATACGCCACATCAGCCAGGCATGCACTTGAGCAAAGCAATGTGTCCAGTATCTGAGGACGACAAGCTTCAAATGAAATCTGTTTCGTATGCTCAACTGGTTGGCGCTTTACGGTATATTGCTGACAAAACCCGCCCGGAAATCGCGTGTCAAGTTGGCGTCCTCGGTAGATTCCTCAGTAACACAGGAAAACAACATTGGCATGCAGCCCAACGAGTATTAAAGTACCTCAAAGGAACTGCAACGTATGGATTAGAATATTCACGAAATCCAGAGCAAGATTCCATGATAGAAGCTTGGCAAGACGCTGATTTTGCTGGCGAGCCAGGATTTCATCGAAGTACGAGCGCTTTCATATTTAAAATGGCGAACGCTGCAGTCTCCTGGTCAAGCAGGCTACAGAAGAATGACGTCGCTCTTTCATCTTTAGAATCGGATTATATATCTCAGTGCCGTGCGTCACAAGAAGCGACTTCCCTAAAACGTCTTATATCGGAGATTTATCCAAACAAAACGATCGGACCTCTTGAGATTAATGGCGATAACCAAGGGAGTCAAACAGTAGCAAAGAATTGGAGAACAGATGTTCGAACAAAACATTACTGTGAAATATCACTATACCAGATTCAAAATTGACGACGGTACTATTAGATTGAAATTTGCTCTACGAAACGGATAATCGCAGACTCATTGACGAAACCAATTGATCGTAAGAAGTTCGAATGGTGTCGAGAAAACATGGGTATCAAGATCGTAATGTAGTACCACTCCATCTTGGGGAGGCGTGTTGAGCGATACACAAGTCAGGAGTGGTTACGGACTATTTCGTTACAAGATCTGAATGAGACAGGAGCAGCCCTCCTGCAAGTCATCGCGGCGGAGCCTCATGACATCATTAATATCTCCTATATAAACACACTCTCAATTGTTGTCGTGGATTTAACAGTTGGTGAAGTAACGGAACCTCTACATTAGTGGGATTGCGAATTCGACGGGGAAGACATTCGTATTTCGCATGACCACCAGAAGTACCGAGATGTGCTTTATTGATCACACCGCAATTGTAGGTTTTCGGGGCCGAATGAAAAATCGATGTCATTGGCTGAAATACCAGCTGTGATAGCAAGTTTCTGAGGTCGTGTATGATGCTGGACCGGTGTATTCACACCAAGAAGCAAGATCATTAGGTCGAGCTGCTGTTCAAGCAGCCCCTGGAAGGCTACCAAAAATCACGCAAACGCAATTTATGTCACGACACAAATGTGACACAAATGGGAACACAAACGTGACACAAACGTGACACAAACGTTGGTGAGACGTAAGCGTCTCACCAGATTTTGTGTCATGGCACAAATAAAGTCTACGCCACGGACCTCCCCACAGCCATTAAATTGCAGGGTCTTTTGTTTACTTCGTAGTCTAGACTGTGGTTCTTGTCGATTTCTTCGTTTCATCTCGAGATCAGACCCATGGCTCCTGTTGACAAGAACGCCAAAAAGGGCAAAACCTTCAAAAGCCCCAAATTTTATCAGTAACATGATTTTTTGTTGAAAATCGGTAAACAAGATCAATCGGCGTCTGCGAAGCCTCTGAATTGCTCCGGAATCAACATGGCAAATAGCTGCATCATCTGCAGATGCTTCATGATTGACACGGAGCCAGAGTTTTCTACTTTTTTATTAATTTTTTATAAAGAATTCTAATAGAACTGAGAAATGCTTGTGTCATTATTGGTGGACTGTTTTGCGCACAAAGCTCGCACAAACTTGACACAAACGATGACACAAACTCGACATAAATTCTCATTTGTGTCGTGACATAAATTGCGTTTGCGCGATTTTTGGTAGCCTTCCCCTGCACAAGAGGAAAATGTGTCGCTACATCATCTAATAATGGCGTAACAATCCGAATTAACAAAACAAAAAAACCCCATTGCCACGAATCAAAAATGTAAGATTTCTTACATTCTCACTGGAGGCTAGCGAACAATTCAAAAGTGGTTTTTACTCCCATTAAAAAAAAACGTGTTTTATTGGGATGAATGTAAAATGTAATCGATTACAATTTAAAGTATGGTTTGTTCGTTCCAAACCTAACAAGGAACAACCACGTTCATCAAACGTTGTTTGGAGACATACTTAAAAGTTGAGCAGGATAATAAACTGTATTAACTAGAATGGTATGCCAAGAACAAGGGAAGGATTGTGCATCGGAAAAAGTTGAAGCGAGACCAAAACCTGATAAAGCAGTTAAACAAGCTCATAGAGCCTGGTTGAAGTGAGGGCGATCTACTTTTCCAAGGCCAAAACCGTAATTTCCATAAACTACAGGTTTTCATAAACTACAGGTTTTACGGTCCTACCTAGCCGCATTTTTCGATTTCTCACAGTCTTCCGAGCCAAACACTCCCTTCAAAAATGTTTAGAGATTATTTATTTTCTGATAGAGGCTAATCAGACTAGATTATGTATGGGCGTGATAGCCCGATTGTCCTGGTAGTCCCGAATCTCAGTAGTTTTCGTTGTTGATTTGACGAAAATGTCGTTCACCAGTGGTTCATTTGCGGCTCAAGCACAACGTATTCTGGATCAGGAAGAGCAGTTGACCCGCCGCAATACAAAGATCGCGTATGATAGGAAAGGCAAAGAATTCCTTTCTTTTTGCAATGCTGTGTATTCCCATCATGATATTCCCACGACAGTGACCGAAGAGAATTTTTTGGATTCCTCTATTATCAGGCGTATAGGCCATGTCGAAAGCGTGGTCGCAAACGTCAAAATAACTCCCAAATTCATTTCAATGTTGACGAATTTGAATCTGTTCTTAACCAAGAAAACATTTCTGAGAAGCCAGTTGCGTATGATGTTGTAAATCAATATTTATGTTCTATACTTAAAATATGGAAAAAACAAGTCGACATGAATGCGAATAATTTGAGCAGAGAGCACATTCGATCTGAAAGAGTGCAACGATTGCTCATGACTGTTAAGACTCGAAAGAAAACGGTAGTACGCTTAAATTTCGAGGGGAAATTACAGTCCGATTTTTTGCCATATTTACTTGTGAAAAAAGTCCCTGTTATTGAACAAGAATTGTTTCAACGCAACGCATTTTCGAAAAAATTCTGTTAAGGCGCTCTCCGAGACAGATTTTGTTTTCTGATGACCAATGGCGGAATTCTTCGAGGGGACAGTCTATTTAATTGCGAGCTTTCCGATTTGTGTGATATTGTTAAAGAAGATAAAGACCCACATAAATGTCAAATTTATGTGATGCGAATAGCTGTGTGTTAGGGTCTGGTCCAGTATGATACGGTTGGTGTCGAAGTCTGTGACAACTTTCGAAGAAACGTCCAACAAGACAAATTCAAACCGCCAAAAGGCAGCACGAGCGACTCGAGACACGAACAATTGGAGGAAAAAACGAAGACTGTGTATTCAAAGAAAAGGCCGTCACGGCACTGTGGATTCAGGATCGGGACGACGCATTAGGGGAAGGACCGATAGTTCAGGATCAGGAAAGAGAGGAAAGAGAGAGAAATTTTCATACAAATAAAGAAGCGCAGTTCTGACGCAAGAGTTTGGAAGAAAAGTGCGTCACATCTCCCTCTCTCGATAAAGAAGTCCGAGGAGCTCGGGAGCCTCAGGAATCGCAGAGGACTTAAGTAACTGCTTGATGTAAACTGGAATATCGCGTCTTAAAGATGCAAAAGTCTCCCAAGAATCATATTCTTCAGAGAGGCCACGCCAGCGGATTAAGAGCTTCCAAATACGCTTGTCCTTCTTGGCGTCTAAGATGGATTCGACTTCATAGCCAGTATCGTCAAATGCAATCTGGTCACGAAGACTCTGGGTCACATTCAAAGAAGAGTCAGAATAAAATCGTAAACGCTGTGCATGGCATTCGAAAACTTCGCGGGTGATAAGATTTTCAATCAAGTAGATATGATCGGAACGACACTCAACGACGCGAGCAGGGCCTCGCCAAGAAAAGGAAAGTTTCGGCTTCGAGACATGAGAAGAATATAGTGCAAAATCACCAACAGTGAAGTTCGCAAGCGGGGCGCGGCGTCGGCGATTTGCGCGAAGGTGCGCAGCGTTGCGCACATCAAGCGTATGCCGATGCATCTCAGCTAAAGAAGTCTTCAGGTCAGACAGCATACTATCCAGCTTGCTTTGCGGCAATGGAACTGTAACAAATTCAGATTTTAAAGGATGCCAGACAGTGTCTAGCGCAGAGCTGGGTGGAAGGCCAGTCATTAATTCAACCGGAGCGTATTTTGTGTTAGGCGAAATAGAATTGTTTAAAGCGAAACGAACCAAAGAAATACAAAACGGCCAATCTTTAAATTCGATGCGAAACTCAGAGCATAACGAACGGAAAACTGACAAAATTTGCCGGTTAAGGATCTCGATAGCGCCATGAGTCCAGGGGCAGTTCGCAATATGAAAGTAGTGTTGCGAACCTAAAATTGAAGAGAGTTCCGCAATCGTCTGATTTAGGAAGTGTGTACCGCGATCGCTGACCCAAGTTGGCGCAATACCGAAGCGGGAGAACCAGTCGAGGAGGCATTCCGCCGTATGCCGAGCGGTGGGAGATGATGCAGGGAAAAGGTCGCAGAAACCTGACAAACGATCGCGGATAACAAGAAGATATGCATTACCGTCACGGGCAGGTTGCAAATAAAGATAATCGAAATCAATAATTTCATTTCGAAATCGAGGTTCAATACTAGCTCCGAAAGGTCGAGGCACGGTATCGCCTCCACGGTTCGGAAGACAGTGAAGACACTGTTTCAAAAAATGTCAAGATCAGCGCGCATACTGGACCAAAAGAAACGGGAAGAAAGGGCCTCGGAGGTAGCCACTGTCCCTCGATGTCCGCTGACTCCGCAATGCGCGATGATCATAAGGCGAAGCTGCAGGTCAGAAGCACCGTCAGGGATCCAAATGACGCCGGAATCGGTGGCGAAAACTCCAGAATCTTTCAATATAAAACGCAAAGGACCATGGCTAAAACCTGCGGAGTCCGGAGACTCAGCTTGCTGAGCGCTTATTGTATGTTCAGGTGCGGGAAAACAAAAGTCCAGAGACTGGAGGGGCTGCACAATCCCATGAGAAAATAAAACACGCCGGACAACGGAAGAATTGGAGCGTGGCGCAGCCCACCGAGTTAACATGTCGGCCCAGACGTTAAGATGACCGGGGATATGTTCGATAACGTAATTCAAACTACTTAATCGCAGACTCCAACGATGAAGCTTATCAATAGAATGTCGTTTAAGAGGAAGAGAAGAAGATTCAGGATCAAAAATAAAAGTTAAATTCCGATGATCTGTAAAAATGCGGAAAGGTCGATCGCACAGCAAAAGATAGTCAAAACGATCAATGGCTTCGATAATACCGTAGTCCTCCTTTTCCGGAACAGACCAGCGTAAAGAGGCGCCAGTGAAAGGCTTGCTATAAAACACCAGTGGCTCGTGGAACTGATCCGAAATAGGTTTCGAAAGCTCCGAAAGAGATACCTGAGTGATGATAACCGAACAAAAATCCCCAGAAGAATCATGGAAAACACAACGTTCCAGATCGCCACGTGGGTGAGAAAGGGAAACGCAATGATCTAACGCAGAGAGCATATGCTGAAAAGATTGTGAGACAGACTGAGTCCAGAGCTCTTCAGCAATACTGATGCGACGGGCTGAAGCTTTCGAACGATCCTTGCTCTGCTTAAGTAAACTGTCAAGCAAAGTGCGCAACGGGTTAATAAGTCGCGCAAAATCAGGAATGTGCGGGCTCAGCCACGTACATGCGCAGACAAACTGCATCAAATCGCCAGCAGTGCGAGGCTGCGCCATGGAACGTAATGCTGCAGTACGAGCAGGGTCATGGTTCCAGCCACCACGAAAATAAATCTTCCCGCACCATTTAGCTTCGAGTAGAAAAAACTTGCATCGAGCCACATTCAGTTTCAGTCGAAACTTCCGACATAGCCCGAAAACAGTACGAAGTGGTCGAAGCAGAAACTCGGAGTCCGGGGCGTGACCCAGTAAGTCATCAATCCAGATCAAAAGCTCGCGAGGCGACCAATCAGATCGAAAAATAGTGTCCATAGCACTTTGAAAAATAAATACAGAATATAAATTACCCTGTGGTAATCTGGTAGGAGTAAAAATGCCGATCGGGGTTGACATAGATTGACTTTCAACATCTCCAGCAATTGGAATCTGCCAGAAGCCCTTGAACGCATCAAGTGTGAAGAACACTGCGGACTCCGAAAGATACTCGCCGAGCGACAGCAGGTGTGGCATCGGGTGAGAGAGGCGGCGCATCATAGAGTTCGGAACGCGCAAATCACAAACCGAACGTAAGGAGCGTTTCGGACCAGGCGTAGGAACGCAAAACGCTGGGGAGGCCCAGCGAGAGTTAGGGCTAAGAAAACCGTAACCAAACTGCACTAACTGGGAAAAATGTTGGGATCAAATTCAGAGTAAAGGGGAGGCATTGAACGTGGCTTACACAAAGTAGGCTTAAACGTCCGGTAACAATTGAAGAAGTGCAGGTACTATGTCAACTGGAGGGTCAGGACCTAATTGGACCCGAAAAATGTCCACAAAATCAAAAAGTAGTTTCTTGAGTTCGTGGACGAACGAAGCAGGAGCGTGGGACGCAGCGGCTGATAGGGCCTCCTGTAACGCCTCAACAACTGCGGAGTGATCGAGATCACCAAAAGGGAAATGTTCGAAATCACGATCATCAAAAGGAGATTCAGCAGGAATAGGGACATCAGAGTTGACAGCAAGGTCGCACAGCTGTCGCTCCACATCAATACCTAAAGAAAGTAGGAGTGGACGACCCAACAAAATGTCCGGAATAGCGATATCAGCAATAAAGACTTCCTGATTACGGGCAATGACAAGACCAGCGGAAGTCTGCAGATGTAAATCTACATAAATAGCCTTAATGGCGATACCGACGAGCCATCCGCTAAGTTGAATTTCATATGAACGGGTTTAGAAGAAATTCCATCAGATTCAAGAACTTCCCAGATATTCGAACCCATAAGTGTGTTGTCAGCACCGTCATCTAAAGCGGCCGAAAAAACAATTTTTTTTCCCAAACATTCAGTTGAACAGAATGTAAACGTGTAAAAGAATCCAAAAATCGATTGGAAACATCCTGGCCAGAACTGACTTTGTTGACTTGAGTTGGTTGGATAGCATCATTTTCAGTGGTTGAACCTGACCTAAGAGGTTCAGAAGAGACGACTTCCACATACGATGTGACGTGAGGTTTTGTCCAGAAATCATCCGCGTCGTCGCCGTTCTTGGATGAAACAGTGGAAACGCGAAACGCACGTGATTCCGTTTTAAAGCCAGCGTGGACAGAAGCAGGGGGGTCATTTCGCAAGGTGCCCGAGAGTGTGCCTTAGAAGACTCCGTGGGAGACAGGAAAGACCGCTGAGCGGTAGCCGACCTCGCAGGAGTCTGCGGGGTTGCACGCTCAGACGAAGAGCTAGGGCCCAAGGAAGGAGTAGTTGCCTGCGCGCGGTTGCGCGCTGAAAACTCCGCCATGAGGCGTTTGGCCTCCTCGGGTGTACACCGTGGGCAATCCAAAACATGGTGGGCCTCCTGACAGTGGAAGCAACGTATAGGTCGTGACTGACGAACAGCAAGAGCCGGAGGTCGGGAGGGCGGAGGATGTTGGGCCGGTACGGCCGATACAGGATTAAAAAGTCGAAAGTCTCGACCATAAACTTGAAAAACTTGGGCAAATCTGAACGACAATCTATTTTATCCAGGTTGAGCCGATTACGTAAAGAATCACGCAGAACATCAGGTTAAACGGCCGAAATAATGGCGTCAATTTGTTTGATGCGCAGATCTACGTGTGTATCAAAAATTGCAGAAAGTCCGTAAGACTCGATGATGGTATTGCATTGTCCAAAAATATCATGAACACTACGCAACGCGTCATCGTGATGTACGAACCGAATCGATCGAAATAGCTGCTTGATATCGACCGGGACAGCAACGACTTCAGAAACATGAGAAGATAGATGAGTCAGCAGCTCATCGTCAGAGATAGAAGCGATTTTCGACTTCGGGATTCCGATATCATAAACACAAATTGTCGGAAGCAATGAATGATCGATGCAATCACGCAATGGTGTGGGTTCATAGCGGGTCGTAGTTTCAGAAGAAAGCGAAGAATTCAGACGAACGACGTCCTGTTTGTACTGGTTCCAGTTGGAGATGAATGATATATAGAAAGCCGATCATACTCAGATAATTTCGGAGAATTGATGAGTGTAAATTGAACCGGATTCATGATGTGGAATATCAGGATGATAAATGTTTAAATTTTAAAGAATCAAAAAATCTCGAAATTTTACAAAAAAAAAAAGATTTTTTACGTTACCATTACACAGTAACGGGACCAGAAAAAACGAAGAAAGGAAAAGTAAAGTATGTTACACGGAGTGTAAAAACCGCGTAGAATGAGAGAGGAAACGGAAAGAATTCCAGTAAAATATTGAAACTGACTAGGGATATTAATTATTATCTGTTACCTGAGAGCGGCAACAGTTAACTCCAGAGACGTTCGACAAAGAAACGTCGTATAGGCCTATGTGACAACTTTCGAAGAAACGTCCAACAAGACAGACTCAAACCGCCAAAAGGCAGCACGAGCGACTCGAGACACGAACAATTGGAGGAAAAAACGAAGACTGTGTATTCAAAGATAAGGCCGTCACGGCACTGTGGATTCAGGATCGGGTCGACGCATTAGGGGAAGGACCGATAGTTCAGGATCAGGAAAGAGAGGAAAGAGAGAGAAATTTTCATACAAATAAAGAAGCGCAGTTCTGACGCAAGCGTTTGGAAGAAAAGTGCGTCACAAAGTCGAAGGCGAGAATAGAGACTGAGATCAAGGCTTGATGTGTATTATCGAAAGGTGGCAATCGGAATGACCTATGCTACGCTATATTCAGGAGTTAAATAGTTTCTAGAAACGTTCTAGGAATCTTCCAAGTTGCTGGTCGCTGGGAATGGACTGGTGGAAGCTCGAGGGTTCTTCGGAATGTTCTACTCCTGTATAGGCTTCGCACTCCGTAGAGTTGGCTGCGCCTGCAGTTACGTTACCTGGGACTCTGGCAGGGACACAGGCCCTGACACTGCCCCCTCCTTTGGCTCGGTTCGTCCTTCTCGGTCCAGGCCTTTCCGGGTGGTTTTATGAAATTCGTTAATGTGCGTTTTCAACGCTTGAGTCGCGCCTAATGATCTTGCATATTCCCAAGTCCTTTCAGATGCTGGGTATCCCTCCCAGGTTATAAGATATTGCAATTGGTTACGGTGGTACCTTGAATCGAGTACTTCTTTGACAACATAAAGAGGTTCTGATTCACCTTCCAATATGTGTATCGGTTTGGGAACCAACTAAGCAATCTAAGCGCTTAGATTGCTTAGTTGGTTCCCAAACCGATACATATGATAGACTCACGTCGTGGCTGTTCTCGTCCCTCTTTTTTGTCACAATTATATGGCTCGAGTTGTGAGATGTGAAATACATCGTGAAGACGGCCCTGAGCTGGCAGTTTGAGGCAATATGTCACTGGATTAATGACTTCTGTAGTTTCGAACGGGCCCAGCATTTTAAAATCCAGTTTTGCACATGGTCTTTGCGTACCGATTCCGTCGCGGCGTAACATCACCATGTCACCGATTGTTAATTGAGGGCCAGCCTGTCTTCTCATATCCGCGTACTTTTTCATTTCCTCCTCGGCTCTATCAAGATTGTTAATGAGGAAATTTCGAATTTGGTTTAGATGATTTGCACGCTCTTCACCACTCGGGCATTCTAAGGAACTCGGTTGCACGGATTGGTCAAATCTGGGATGAAAACCGTAATTCATATAGAAGGGACTTAGCTTTGTAGAGGAATGATCCGTGTTGCTGTAGGCGAATTCTGCTAAGGGTAACCAATTCGACCAGTCATCTTGGCGATAAGATACATAACATCGTAAGTACTGCACCAAGACCTGATTGACTCTTTCGGTCTGACCGTCAGTCTCCGCAATTCTTGCAGAAGAAAGATTCCGCTTAATTTTCAATCTACATAAAAGTTGCTGCCAAAACCGCGAAATGAATTGCGGTCCCCTATCAGAGATTATTTCGTCAGGTAAACCATGTAGCTTGAAAACATGGACTGTTAGTAGCTGGACAAGGTCGCTCGATGAAGTAGACTCTGTACATGGAATAAAGTGCGCCATCTTTGAAAAACGGTCTACCGTATATCCCGGGCAAATAACCACCATTTACGCACTCTTTTTAGTCCATTTTTCTCTGTAACCAAAAGGCTGTATAAAAATATTTTTATATCAGCATGTGTAAAATCCAACAATCTTTCTATTTATGTAGAAATTTTTGGTGAAGTCCATTTTTCGTCTCCAGAAATTGAATTTGAGAAAAAGTGCGTAGTGGTGGTCGGGATATACGGTACTACAACCAATATTGAATCATAGCCGTTGGAAATTGGCAATTTTGTGATAAAATCTATACTGATGGAGGACCATAATTTCGTTGGAGCTGGGAGTGGAAGTAGAAAATCGTGTGGTTCGTGTCGAGGGGCTTTGCATCTCTGACAAATGTCGCATGTTCGCACATAATCTCTTATCATACGCCGTATCGAGGGCCACCAATAATCCCGCTGTATAAGATTTAATGTCTTCTTGAAACCAAAATGCCCACCCATTGGCGAATCATGACGGTTACGGATAATCTCTAATTGTTTCTCGAGTTCTGAAACGACAGTTCGACTTGAAGTATTTGAAGAAGAGATCGTCGTCGCACACGTAGGTATTGCTTGTCTGACAAATTGTTCTGGCTTGAAAATACAGGATTTTTGTAATTGCCATACAGGATCAGTCACGGAGATTTCATATTCAGGACGTCTTGATATCGCATCGGGTTTTCCGGAAGCTGATCCGGGTCTGTGAACAGTATCAAAATCAAACTCTGACAGTATCATACTTCAACGCGCTTGTCTCCTAGTCAATATTTTGGAAGATAGAAATGGACAAAATTCTTATGATCGCAATAGACTTTGATCTTGAAAGTACTGCCTTCAAGATATTGCCTCCAGTGTGCAAATGCATCAACGATCGCTAATAATTCCTTATCGTACGTGTCGTAGTTAATCTCCGTTGGTGTAAGTTTCCTCGAATAGAAAGCGACCGGATGTAATTGACCATCGTCTTGAAGCTGGGACAAAACCATGCCAATGGCGAAATCTGATGCGTCGGTTTCAGGGTTTATCAGGGTGATAGTGGGCTAGAACTGGTGCTGTCGTAAAGGAAACTTTCAATAGATCAAATGCTTTTTGTTTCTGTTCTGTCCAAACAAAATTAATTACCTTTCATGTCAGATTATGTAAAGGCCGGGATATTTCGGAATAGTTTGTAATGAAATCACGATAGAAATTAGCAAACCGTAAAAATCGTTGGACACCCTTAACGTCTTTTGGCGTTTCCCAAGACGTTACGGCGTTAACCTTGGAGTCGGCCATTTTCACACCTTTGAGAGAGATAACGTAACCAAGAAATTCCACTTCCGTTGTATCGAAGCTGCATTTCTCCAGCTTTGCAGCCAGACCGACGGATCGCGTTGATTCGACGAGTATATAAGGAGGTCATCTAAATTGACTACTAAGAATCGGTCGATATAGTCCGCGAATGTTTCGTTCATCAATCTTTGAAAATACGCCGGCGCGTTCTTGAGACCGAACGGCATCATGAAATATTCGAAATGACCGTACTTGCAGTTAAAAACGGTCTTCCATTCGTTGCCTTCTCTAATGCGAAGTAAGATATACGCTCCTCGAAGATCGATTTTTGTAAATATTCTGGCGCCAGACAATTGTCGTAAAATGTCGTTAATAGGTGGTAAGGGGTATGGCTCGTTTTTGGTGATTTGGTTTAATCTGCGATAATCAACGCATAGCCGAAGCGAACCGTCTTTTTTCTTGGCGAACAAGATTGGGCTCCCCAAAGTGACTGAGAATGACGAATAAATCCCTTAGCGAGATGTTCCTGCAAATAATCTAGGAGAGTCTCCTCCTCTTTTGGTGACAAACTGTATATTTTCTTCTTAGGGAGTGATCCGTAGTCGTCGACCAGGTTGATCGCACAATCAGATTGTCGATGAGGCGGAAGGCGATCAGCATACTGCTTCTCGAATACGTTTACGGATTCAGAGTATTTTCCCGGAAGTTCAGGTGGTGAAAGGTCACAGTCAGGCTCGCCGTCCGCCTCGATGTTACTCATCAAAGCTACTTCGTCCGGGGAACGCATAAAGTTGCCATCTCTCCAATCGATAATCGGGTTATGCCGTTTTAACCAATTAATGCCGATGATCACCGGGTATCTTGGTGAATGAATCAATAAAAAACAAAGGTTATCAACGATTCCAGCAACAGAAATCCGCAAAGATTGGGTTTTAAATTCGATTGGGTTCAGCTTTCTTCCGTCGATGACTTCAACAGGAATTTTAGAACGGGTTGGTAACATGCGAATATTGATCGACTTGGCATAATTGATATCCATAAAGATAGCAGAGGCTCCAGAAATAATTAAGGCCCTTGTTTGAAAGTTGTTGTCCGCGAACGAGATCGTGATCCCTAGGACAATAGGATGCTCAAAATGATTCGAAAATGTCAATTTTGGGCATTCGAGACGTAAAGGGCGAAATCCTCGGGATTATTGCCTTGCTTGTACTCCTGGTTCGCGCGCAAAATCGGGCAGTTCGGAACGATATGGCCTTCGTTTCCACAATACATGCAAAGTCCGAATCGGAGACGGCGTGCGCGTTCTTGCTCCGAGAGTCGGTCTCGGTGGAATGTTTTGTTACCGGTAGCGGCGTCGATCACCATAACATCACTGGAATTTAAAGGGTTGGTAGGCGGTGCGGTGGTTGGGATGCGGACTTGCGGTCCAGTACGACCGGGGGTAGTATGACCACGCTCCATGAGCCGCCGATCGGCATGGTTTGCTGCAGTGATCAGCTCCTGCAAGGTATCCCCCGCTGGAATAGTTAACAACAGGTCTTGGACATCGGGGTTGAGGCTCAGTCTAAAGAAATATGAAGCAGCACGTTCGTCCCATCCAGCGTCCGCGAAAGCCAGCTGGAACTCGGAGGCGTACGCGGCCACAAAGCGCCGGCTCTGTCGCATATGCTGAAGTCGCCACGCGACGTGTTAAGGCCGAAGTGGGTCACCGAACCGGTTCTGCATTGCCGAAATAAAAGACTCAAAATCATCAAGAAGCGGGTCATCATGCTCAAACAGTGGTGAAAACCAGTGCAAAACGGGACCGGATAGTAGACTACCGACGAATAGAGCACGCTGACGGTCACTTTAGTAGGCTCTTGGCTGTTGTTGGATTACCAAACGGACCTGGTTAATAAATCCTCGTAATCGGCCATACCGCCATGACGATTGGGCGGATTAGGTTGCGTTGGCGGAGTTCGCGTACAACAATGCAGAGCATTCATCAACCAAAATGAGTCCGTTTCTGGTCAACTCTGGGTTCCACCTACGATTCGATGAAAAACCACCAACAAATTCAGCAGCAACTTGCCCAACGGCTGAAGAGCGAATTCTGCAACTGGATAAGATCAGGAATTTGCTGAAACAGAACCTTTCCAAGGCAATCTCTGACATGCGATTGTTTGCGGACAGACACCGGAAAAGAGACCCAGCGTTTACAACCGGCGATTTAATTATGCTCTGTAAGAACGGCATCGCTACCGGAAGAGCCTGCGACAAATTAGACTACCAAATGCTTGGCCCATATAAAATCATCCAGCAAATCAACCCAGTGGCATTCAAGTTGAAGCTACCCGAACGGTCGCGACTACATGATGTTTTTCACATCTCGCAACTTGAACCGTACCGCGAAAATTCTATTCCAGGTCGAAGTCAGCCACCACCGGAGCCCATACTGTTGGAAAATAACGAACCACTCTACATCGTCAAGGAGGTGCAGGACTCTAGGTATTTCCATGCCAAACTGCAATAACTGATCGACTGGGAAGGGTATCCCCCATCAGAGCGTTCGTGGCAATTCCCAAGTTCGTTAGGAGCTACTGGAAGTCTCAAGCTGCATATCCGAGAATTTCATAACAAATATCCACAAAAGGCCGGACCAGCACATACGAAGACCATGTGGCAATCTGTCGTTCAAGCCTGAGACGATTGCACGAAGAAATAGTAAAGATGAATCTGTATTAATTATATGCGTATTCAAGCCCTAGTGAAATCCAGAAATTCATCGGAGTTGATTGATAGCCAGAGTATGCGTAAATTAGAGCCATACAATATCCAATATTGTTACAACCAGTCCCAGAAGGGGGGCAATGTCAGGGGCGCAGCCCTTGACAGCGAGCAACAGAGGCCCCGCCACCACCAGACGTTTCTCCAGTAGAAGCTTCCACAGAATTGACTCTGAGAATCAGGTTATCTAGCCCACGGACATTCCACGGACTTTCCTGCTAGTAGCTGGAACATTCTTAGAACTTCCCAGCGAGTATATAAAGGCCTCTCCAGGCCAGAATCCCTTCATTCCGATAATCTCCTTTCATAAAAAGCATCATTGACTTCGTTTCGTCTCCTGCCTCTGACTCTCCGATAGGTCTGCCTCTCAAAATTAGGAATAATATCTAAACATTTTGTCCACTTTGGGCGGTCCGTAGGCGCTGTTAAAGCTGAACTGGAAGAGATGGACGCCCATTTGATTAAAAATTTAGGGAATCCGGACACGCAAGAGACAGATACTCGGCAAAATTACCTCTTTAGGCAATGCGATAATGGCCTGGCATGATCGAAAAAAGCGATTCTTTTATCTTCCGCGGTCTGGTGTGGAACTTCCTGCAGAGCTGAAGAAACAGTTATTCCCCTTCAACGGGCATGAAATGGGAAGTGCTGCTGGTAGATTCCACACTGCAATGGCGTTTTTCAATTTCTGGATCGTCTTCTGTAAGCAGGAGAGCGCCGGGGTCTTTGAGTTTTGGTCTTCTCTGAAGTAAGCACTAGCTTGGCAGAAACGAGAATTAGGTAAGTATAATCGCTTCAATTAATGACAAAAATAAAGGCATCACGATCACGTTGCTTCCTGGTACGATGACTCACACGGCAGGTGTACACGTCCCCCCTAGCCCACGAGTCGATGTGATGTGGACTCCTGCACACGCACCAATCACGCCCTAGTTCGAGCCACCCGCGACCCCATAGCCCCGCTAGCTGGAAGGTGGCCGGGGAAAGTGAATGTCGCCGCCTCTTTACCGCCGTCGCTGTTATCTTCCAACGACTCAAAGTCGCTCGCTTGGTACGATCCGAAACCGCTGTCATCAGAACCGGACCCGAAGACCTCCCGAGCGGTCGGATCAATGTAGAATGACGCGCGCTGCTGCGTGGTGATATGCTGAAGCCGGTAGGTTCCGGGCGCGCCGTCGTGACGTTCTAATACTCTCCAGGGGCCGGTCAGCCGTGGAACGAGTCGCCGGGAAGGTTGTGGCCCAAGGGCTGCCTCGGAGGCCGGACGCGAGACCCTCACCAGCTGGCCCTCCGTAAAGGTGACCTCTCGTCGGTTCAGGTTCGCGCGCCTCGTGCGCTGGTGGTACGCCTCCGCAGCCGTCTGCTCCGCGACACTCCGGGCCGCCTTCAGTCTCCGTCGGAGCTGCTCCAGGTATTGCAACTGATTGCTGGCCATGGGTTCCGTCGGTATCTTCACGTCGTAGGTCCACGGTCCTCTCACGTCGCGTCCATCCTCCAGATAGTGAGGGGTCTCCTTCGTGGTCGCGCACGCTCCCTGACAATAAGCAAAAGTCAAGAAACCAAGAAGTCGATCCCAGCGGGGCTTATTTTCAACATTTAACGTCCTCAGGAATGCGTTCAGATACCGGTGGGACCGTTCTGCCATGCCATTTCCCTGTGCCCGGTACGCCACAGTCATTGCTAACCGGAATCCAAACACAACGCTCAGAGCTTGCCACAACTGGTTGCGCCACGACGTGCTTCGGTCGGCCACGATCTTCCGCGGGAAGCCTTGGATCAAGAACACATTCTGAATCCAGGCTTCCGCTGTCTCCGTCGCCGACAGGCTCTTTACGGGCATGATGATGGTCGCGTGCGTAGCCCGACAGGTCGCCGTTAATACGTGCTGGTTGCATCTTAACGTCCGGGCGAGCTTCGTCACATGGTCAATATGGACCCTGGACCATGGCTCGAACTCGTCGCAATCGGTGAACTCACTCATTAAGCCCTGCCCTCTTGGGATGGTAAGCTTGCTTTGCTGACATGGTATGCAGTGGCGCACGTAGCGCCGAACGGCGCTTGCCATCTGTGGCCAGAAGCTGCCGCTTGCAAGCGTTCCAGGGTGCGGGGGATTCCGAAGTGGGATCCCAGAAGACCATCGTGTGCTTGTTGCAAGCTCTGCTCTCTGTCGGTGTTAGGGATGCATACCATATATCGCGGTGCTTCATCCTTCCGGCGCGGTTTCGCTTGTTTTCACCAGTACCCCGTTCGCGTCCAATACCAACTCTCGTGCGCCCGGTCGAGATCGCGATAATCCGTGGCCCCAATACTGGATGGGCTTGCTGGCGGCTCCTCAGAACTGCTGCGGCTTCCTACTCCAAGACGACGCCCGAATTGCCAATCACGACTGTGTCCACGTCGGGCACGCTATCATCCTCACTCTCCGTCTCTGACTCGCTCTGCAGCATCTCCTCCCGGAGCGGTCGGCCCACCTCGTGCTCGTACTCCTCCATTCTGCTCAATGCGTCGGCATTTTGGTTCTTCGCGCCTTTCTTATACCGGATGACGTAGTCGAAAGTCCCTAGCGCCTCCCAGATCCGACATAGTTGCGCATCGTCGGTTTCTTTGCGTAGGAATTCTAGCGGTTTGTAGTCCGTCTCGATGATGAACAGTTGGCCCTCGAGGTAGCACCGCCATTTCTTTAGGGCATGGCGGATGGCCACTGCCTCGCCTCGCCGCACCGAATACGTTTTCTCCATCCCCATGCACTTCCGGGAGAGATATGCTACCGGGTATTCCTGACCGTCGTCATCGCACTGGCTCAGGACCGCTCCGATTGCCCGACAGGAGTAGTCTGTCTGCACGATGAAGGGACGAGAGAAGTCAGGGTGATGCAACACAGGTCGTTATGTCAGTAGTCTGCGGATGCGTTCGAACGCCTCCTGATGCTCGTGTTTCCCGCTCCATTTGCGCCGTCTTCGTGGTTAAATCCGTTAAAGGCGCCGTAATTGCCGTGAAACCGGGGATAAAATGGCAATAATATCCCGCAAGCCCCAGGAATGTTCTCAGCGTCTTCTTGTCTCTCGGCTTCGGGTATTCAGCCACCGCTTCCACCAAACGGTGATCCGGTCGAACACCATCCGCGCTCAGGTGGTGCCCCAGAAACGTGACCTCGTTTTGCAACAAGGACGTCTTGCGTGGATTCACCGTCAGCCCTTGCTCCCGGAACCGCAAAAAAACCCGGTCCAGTTTCTCCAAGTGCTCGTCGATATCCTTCGAGAACACCAGGACATCGTCCATATACACCATGCAATCGGTATATGTCAGTCCTGCCAGCACTTTTCCCATCAACCGGCAGTATGTAGCGGGAGCACATTTCAATCCAAAGGGCATTCGGTTCCATTCGAACATACCCTCACGCGTTACGAATGCAGTTTTCGGTTTATCGTCTTCGGCCATAGCCACTTGCCAGTAGCCCGAAGCCATGTCGATCACAGAAAAGAAACCAGAACCTCGCATATTTGCTAATGCCTCGTCTATCCTGGCCATGAGGTACTGTACGCGTCCGCCATTGTTAAGTCATTCAGCCTTCGGTAGTCGATGCTGAATCGGTATTCCCCATCCTTTTTCCGGGACAGCACAACACCTGCTGCCCACGGGCTTCGCGATGGCCTGATGATCCCCGCTTCCAACAGTTTTTCGACCGTCTCTGCAATATGCTGCTCGAGGTTCGGATGACGGCGACGAGGAGGCGTGGATATCGGCGTGGCTCCCGGCAACAGGTGTATAGCGTGCTCCTCCGTCGTCGTATGGCCAATAAGCTTCGGAAAACCGGGTCGGGTACCGGATAGAGGCAGGTACCCGACACGTTAGTACCCGGTCGGAGCCCTAGAAACGAGAATTAGGTAAGTATAATCGCTTCTATTAACGACAAAATTAAAGGCATCACGATCACGTGGCGTCCTGGTACGATGACTCACACGTCAGGTGTACACTTCGAACTGTCATTCTGCATGATGTGGCCGCAATGATGCTGATGGATGTTAATCATCTTATATTTAAACTTCCTGTTTTTAAATCAGAACTGTTCAGACAGTTTGTTGAAGACCTTAAAATCTATCATTCTACATCTGTCAGTCCGTCGGTCGCAAATATCGACTCCGTACTTCCCGGAGTTCAGGCGAAAACTGACAATGTTCATTAGGATATCCTGTTATGTGATGGATCTACGAGGAGACAAGAGACGAGAGAGAGGGGAACACGACTGATTTTATTCGCAGGGTCGGATCCAGCATGGACAGTGCTGGAGCTGGAACGCCGCGACGGACTTGGAGATTAGGGACTGAGAGGTACATAGGGAAGTTCACGGTGAATCTAAACCCTAGAACCCTAAACCCTGAACCCAAATACATTCCAACACGCCCCCTCAGTTCATGCGTTGAAGAGAGTGTGGACTGGAGATTATGAAATGGGGATGAATTTGGTAATTGATGGTCGTGATAGATTGGCTGTTCAACAGGGAAAAGTGGAATCCTTTTACGGAGACGCGCCGGAATTGTCTGGCGGTACCGTGGGACTCAAGATATATTCATATGTAAAAAATATTTAAATAAATAAGAGCATGTCGAGCGATCTCAAGAGGTGACTAACTGTAAAAATCGGGAGTTTATAAAAACAAACCGATTCTAAAATGAATCTGGAATTCAATGGGGTCCGGAACAAGGCTGGGCGAGTAGTCAGCTTCCGTCGGAACCAGGGTCCGGAACCAGAAGCCGGCCGCGAGCGGCAGCGGCAGCCCGGGCCCGACGAGACGGGAGGGCTGCGCTGGAACAGGCTGCGCTCGACACCCCCCTTGTTTGAAGGCGCACTTGGTGTTGGGGAAAGTGCGGGGCCGCCATATTCATCGTGTCTCTCTGGGTCGTCGTCTGAGTTGGTCGGGTCGTCGTCCTCGAACTCGGAGTCGGTGTCGGTGTTGGAATCGTGAGGATCGCAAATTCGAGCTCAGCATCAGAGTGGCTCAGCTCGCGATCGGGGTCGAGGGTAGAAAGTGATGATGGAGTGGCGGATTAACCTGTTAAGATAATTACAGCTGGTAAGCAGATGGTATATCAGCCTGATTGTACTAATCGGCCGTTTCTGTCTAATAAAGAGACGTCTTCAAGCGCAGAAAATTTGTAGTCTACGCTCGAGAGTAGGTAATACAGGTCGCTCTTCGTCAGTGTTGGGCAATCGTAGGGGACCATAGTATTCACATTGAAGGTGTCTTCTCGATCTGATCGGATGTGTCTTAGGCGGTAGTTGCTGTTCGTCAATCGTTCAAGCATCTCCAAGGTCCGGACCCTGGGGCTGTAAGCTTACGTGTTCGCCTCGTGGGGTCCAGATTCTGGCTTTCGGGTGGTACCTGATAAACTAGGACGAGCTTTCCTTCTTCGAATCAAACTTCATGACGGTTGCGGTTGTAGCGGTCGGCGTCGTATTGGATGGTCTTTGATTCTTCTGCGGCGGCAAGTTCTCGAGCTTGTTTCAGTCGATTGATCATCTTCGTGCGCCAGTGCCGGACGTCGTCGGGAGCGGTCGTTGTTTCGCTAGGCGGAACAAGGAGTTCTTGTGGCAGGCGTGGGTCGCGACCGCGTTCGAGGAAAAACGGCGTTTCTCCCAGGGCGGGGTGGACGTAGGAGCGATACGCCAGCGAGATCAGGCCGGTGACTTCGTTCCAGTCGGTTTTATCGTGGTTACAGAGCGAAGTCAAGGCTGTACGGAGGAAGGCGTGTGGCCGTTCGGCGATTGCGTTTCCCTTCGGGCGATGCGATACCGTCGTGACCAGTTTCAGGCCGAGGACCGAAGAAAGGGCTTCAAACAGGTGGGAACGAAACGACTGCGCTCGGTCGCTTGTTATCTGGACTGGAAATGATTCCTGTGTGAAAAGGTCGATAAACGTTTAGGCGGCTTCCGGGGCACTTTTATCTTTGACAGGGATGAATCGATCCGATCGGGATGTGACGCAGACCACAGTCAGGATATATCGGAAATTACCGCGCCGCGATCTGTTGAGTGGCCCGAAGTGGCCGATGTCGATCTTGCTCCAGGCAGGCAAGAAGCTCGGCGTTCGCTTGATCATCTTGCCAACGCGGTCAGGTTTGATTATTTTAGATTTTTGGCGTTAAAGCAATAGTAACGAACTTTCGCACGTCAGAGCTCATACCAGGCCAGTAGGGCGAATCTGGACAGCAGCTGTAGGGTCCTGTTTTGTCCGAAATGTGCTCCGGGACGGCTGCTGTGGATCAGGTGGATGTACTGGTTTCGGAACTCGTCCGGGATTAACGTCTGCAAGCTTCCAGTACGTGGGCAAAGTCGTCGCAGCAGCCCGAGTTCGCCGATTTCGCTTCCAGAAGCCTGCTGTAATGTCAGATCGCCGGATTGCGCCTTGATGAGCTGTGCTAAGTCAATCTCTATAGGGGCGGTTGAATTCGGGCTCAGGTTCATAACCAGGATGTCTTCAAATAGGTGTTCGTCGTCATCTACAATGTCAGAGTTTTCGCGGCAGCATGGTTCTTGCTAGCATCGGGATAGGGCATCGGCGTCGACGTGCCGTATGCCTTCCTTGTAGACGACGTCGAAGGTAAAATGTTCAAGCTCGTTAACAATTCTCTGAAGTTTTGCGTCGTCTTGTGGTCTGCGTAGTAAAGCGAGCGATAAGTGGTCAGACACAACCTTAAACTGGACTCCTTCCAAGCATTGTCGCTAGCGTTTGATGGCGTACCATAACGCGACAGCTTCTCCACGGCGTGCGGAATATGTGGATTCCTTGCCTTTACAGCATCTGGAAAGGTAAGCGATCGGGTACTCGTTGTTTTCGTCATCCTATTGTGCTAAAACCGCTCGAATTCCCAGGTGCGAGAAGTCGGTTTTGACGAAGAAGGTTCAGCTGAAATCTGGATACCGCAGCACGGGCGACGACGACAGCTGGTCTCGGAATTGCAGGAAGGCGCGTTCTTGGTCTTCCCCCACTGGAATGTCTGGTTCTTCTTTAGGAGGCGCAATAGAGATGCAGCAGTTTGTGCGAAATCGTGAATATAAGTACGGTAATAACCTGAGAGGTCGATGAAAGATCTGACATGTGCAACCGACGTAGGTCGGGAGTATGAGCGGATTGCCTCCACCAAGTCGTCGTCCGGTCTTATGCCTTCGGGGCTCACGGTATGGCCTAAATAGGTCCGTTGACGTTGTGCAAATTTGCACTTCGCAGGTAATGCACGTAGTCCGTGTTCGCGGAGTCGCTGTAGAACTTCTGAAATGGCGGTTAAGTGGCGCTGGAATGATCCTGGGGTAAAGATTAATATGTCGTCTAGGTATACGAGACCGCTGCGCCAAGTCAAGCCGGACAGGACCAGGTCCATCAAACGTTGGAACGTAGCCCGGGCACATTTAAGACCAAAGGGCATCCTCGTGAATTGAAAAAGGCCATCTGTAGTCAAAAACGCGGTGAGTTCCTTTGACGATTCCGACATAAGGACCTGATGGAATCCGCTGGCGAGGTCGATCGAGGTAAAGTATGTCGATCCGTTTAATCGTTCGAGTCCACGGTCAGCGCCTGCCATCGGATACGCGTCGAACTTTGTGACGTTGTTAAGGCGGCGATAGTCGATGGCAAAACGCCATTGTCCGGGTGTCTTCTTGGGCGTGATGACGACCGCAGCTGTCCAGGGGCTCCTCGAAGGTTCAATCACGCCAGACGTAAGCAGTTGTTGAAGCTTCTCTGGACTGACTGATTCATTAGCGGGCCCCATCTGTCTTAACGGTTCCCGGAATGGTGGAGGGTCACCTTGCAGCTCAATAATGTGTTTTACAATGTCAGTGGCCCCTAAAGGAACGGATGCTGATGTGAATGTGTCTGCGAAGTTTGTGAGAACATCTCGAAGCTGTTCGCGTTCTTGTTCGGTTAATGTTGTCTGCAATGTAGTGTTTGACGTAATTTCGGAAATATGGGCATTCCAATCTGCAGCTGACAAGTGTTGCAGAGCGTGCGGACGATCTCCCGTGGCGTGAGTTTTGTAGTGTGATGCGTACACAGGCTGTAATCAGTCAATGATCATAAACGGTAGCGATTGGGGAGCCGCGGGGGATCAGCATCGGGTCATTCGACAGATTCGAGATCAGGACGCTTGTTGTTGGAGACGATACGCTGTTGACTCCGTAAGCGGCCACGAGATGGCGTCGACAGGAAGCGGGATGTTCGCTCAGGATGATATTCATGGGCGCCGAAATTTCCGGTAGACTGGGAATTTTTGCATCAACCACTGATTCCGACCATGGCGGTAGGAGGATGTCGTCGGTGATGAGAACGTGTCGTTCGCGGATGTCGGGACTGGCCGTGTTCCCCCGATTGGGTGTTGCGACAAAAGGGAAAGACTGACGGCAAAGTTTTGAGTGCACGAAATTACCGTCAAGGTCGATGACAAGCCGAAGCTGTCGTAACGCAGGTGAACCGACCAGCACATCATGGGCTGCACGATCCGAGATCAGGAATACGATGTCCGTAGTTGCAAAGTTTCCGATGAAAACGGGCAATATAACATGTCCCGTAGGGCGGACACTCGTGGAGCCGTCGAAAGCGACGAGGGTAACGCCCGAAGCGAGTTTGTTATTCTTACAATAACCATCTCGGAATTCGACGGTTGTGATGTGAGGAACTGCATACTCATGAGGTTGAAGGCTGAGCAGGAATCGGCGAGAGCGACGCATAGCCGACCGCCGACTGAGATGTTGATGCGAGCGATATCGGCTTGGTCGGAATTGTTGTCGAAGGCGTATGTTGGGACGGTATGTGCGGCCGCGGAACCGGGATCCCATGTTAGTCGGGTGTCAGCACCAGCAGATGCCAACACCCCGTGTCCCTAGGGTTGGGATTCGTCGCCTGAGGTGTCGATATCAGGCGGCGTCGCGTTAACGTCCGTTGTGGCGACGATCTGGGCCGGAGCCGGGCACTCGTTCGACGCGAAATGACCGCGAACTTTGCACTTCTTGCAGTAGCCATTCTTCTTCGCGTGTTCGCACTGCTTGTAGTCGTGGTTGGCAGGGCGTTGAGCGCGCTCACGAGTCCGGCAAACTTCATTGGAGATGTTGCTGACGCTCGCGGCGTTCACAGGTGCTGTTTGGCTCGGCCCCGCTGACGACGCCCGTGATTCCCTGTTAGCAGATATCAGTTCTTCGAACATTTTCTCGTTTTTGCCATTGGATGCTTCGATCTGACGAACGGCTGCGAATAGAGCTAGCAGACGGAGAGCTGGTTGTGGGATTGTTTGAAGGTATCCAGATTCCGCGATATCAGTTCGTAATTCACCAAAATATTTCTGGTTGAGCTGGGATAGGAAAGCGTTGTAGAGGTCCTGATCTGTAGGGTTGTCGTATCTCCGGAACTCGGTGACGGCACTTTGAAAACATCTAATAAAGGAGGAACCGCTTTCCCGTTCTAATTGTCGGCAATTGCCGAACGAGCGACGGGCGATTTAGGCGGCTCCAGCGGGCAACGCGGCTTGGATGAGTCCGTCGCAAACCATCTGAAGTGAAGCGTCCGGGTGTGCCGTAAGGATCAGCCGCAGGCGCTCATCTAACATGTCCCCGCCATACCATTGCAGTTCTGCGATCGCCTCTCTGTCGGGGAGGCGGTAATACACTTGGAATTGCAAGACGCGTCCTATCCACTGCCGGAATCGTGATGGGTTTTCTTCTGGGTAGAAGTTCAAGGTCTCCAGTCGACGCGCAGGGTGAGATGGCGCCGAGGCGCGAACGGGCACGGTCGGGGCGTTGCTCGACGCCAGCTGGGTGAGAAGACCGGCGGGATGTGTCGGTGTGACCTCGGGCGGAAGTTCCATCGACGGACCGTTGCCTGATTCGCGGACTTGATGATCCTTTGGGGCTGTACCAGTTGCGGGAAGTAAGCCTCCATCCGCTGTTATCTTGACAGGTGGCTGTTGATTGAGGAGCGTTCGCATTTCTGTAAGCAACGCCATCATCAGCTCGTTATCATCATGCAGTTTATGGAGACGCTTCCTGGTGTCCTTCTCGAGTTGCGTCTGGCGCGAGTTAAGCGATGCGGTTGTGTCTCTGACGGTGGATCCGCGGCTTCGGGATCCAGTCGGATCCGTTTCGTCCTTAGATCGGTAAAGAGGCATTGGTGGTGCACCGATTTTAGAATCGGTTTTGTCGAGCGATCTCAAGAGGTGACTAACTGTAGAAATCGGGAGTTTATAAAAACAAACCGATTCTAAAATGAATCGGGAAGTCAATGGCGTCCGGAACAAGGCTGGGCGAATGGTCAGCTTCCGTCGGAACCTGGGTCCGGAACCAGAAGCCGCCCGAGAGCGGCAGCGGCAGCCCGGGCCCGACGATCGGGGACATGACGAAGGAGGCGGGAGGGCTGCGCGGGAACAGGCTACGCTCGACAAGCAGACCCACCGCGTCGGCTATTTTCCCGCACTTTTTGAAAATAGCAGCTGGAAATGGCTGCCGGCATTTCCATCGCGGAGGTGGCGCGGCCTCGACTGCCAAAATTTTTAGCCGGTCGGGTTTTGAAATTTCATATATAGAAGCCGGTATCGCTGCCGGCCAAATGAAGAGCCCGGCCTGAAACAGGTTGCGCGGAGGCTCTGCACGCAGTCCGTTCTGCCGTTTTGGAGAGTAGCTTCCTTCTGGGATCTGTCGTCGTTGTAATTTCAATGGAGGTCAATGCTGCAGGAAATGGCTCTGCTGGCCCAGACTGTGCCCCAAAACGGACATCTCGTGGCCCCGGTTTTGAACCGAATGAGTCCTTGGCGTTGGTTCGTGATGTTGAAAGGGATGGGGCTCTGGTGTCTATCTCATCTCGCTGTGGAGTCGCTGATCTAGAGCTGCGAGCTGGTGTCTTCGTCCCACTCTTCGCCATCGTTACCTTGAAGGCCTACCGATGCTACAGTTCGATGACCGAAACACAGCTGAACTGTTTATCATAAACAAAAGTCGTTTAACTACTACTCGGAACATTCCAAGAACGCCCCGGGCCAGTACGATCACAGCGCACTTCACGCACTCCGACTCTGTGGAACCTTCCAGGCTTGGAATCTTCTAGCAATGTCGAGTCACATTCCAACACTCCCACCTGACGAGAGCATTGCTTGCTTGTTGAATCTCCGTGAGTCCGCGTCCGCCAACACTTGTTGATCAAATTTGAGGCCTGACGACGCTCCCACCGAATGTAGCTGCTCTCCACCTTCTTGTTCTGAATGCATTTGCCGTTAACTTCGCGGACGCCCTCCAAATGACTTTGTCCGCTGTCTTTGACAGTCTCCGCCGAGTACACAAACTCTTGACTTGTCGCCGGAAAAACTCCGTAAACTCGGAACAATTTCCCGACTCTCTTCCCCGATAGCGCCAGCTTCCCGTTACAGAAAATGTCATACCGATCTCGCGATTGCCGGGTCTCGACTCCTCTGACCTCGCACGCCGCACTCGTAGATATCAGATTCTCCGTCAAACCGCTGACAAACAACACCTTCTTCAGCCGAACCTTTTCCGTCACTCGTGCTTGTCCGATATGCGTGCCGTATACCACATTGCCATTTCCGAGTCAAATAGGGACAGGCCGCTCCAACTTCTGGTAACTCTCCAACATATTCAGGTCCTTGACCATATGGCATGATGCTCCGCTGTCTAACAGCCAACTATTAACTCCGCGTCCCCCATATCCGTCTGACGCCGCGCTGAACAAACACTCCGCATCCGCAACGTTCACCTCCGCATTCTTTTGGTCCTCGGACTTTACGTTACGGCTCCTCACGCCCAGTGTCCCTTCTGACCACATTTATGGCAGCACCGGAACTGCGCAAGGGTGCCTTTGAATGCATTTCCAGCTGATCAATGCGAGTTTCCAGCCATTTCCTGTCTTTTTGAATCTTGGCTGCTTTTTCCATGCGATTTTCAGAACTGCGCGTCGGAGTTGGTCAAATGTATGTATGGTCTGCAGCGAAAATCTGCTTTCCTGATGAAAACAGGGCGTTAATTTCCGCAAATCCAGACCAGCATTTAGTTGCAATAAAACTGACAATAAATTTACGGAATTTATTGAAAAATTATAGCATCTAATCTGAATTTTGGTAACCGGGTCGTGTGACTGGATGTTTCGATTCCTATTCGATCAATTCTACCTACCTGATCGCTTCGATGCGGACAACCTTGATTTGCTGACTTCGGATCGTTAGTCGGCAGCGCCATTCTGATCAAAAACCTGGCGCCGTCATTGTTCGTATGGTCATGGAGTCGGAGGCGCCATCCTGGCCATGGTCGTACTGGACCCGCGGTCCAGACTATGGATCCGAAGCCATCGTTCTGATCGGGATGACGATGCTGTCTTGATCATGGACGTTCTGGCCCCATTGTCCAGATCGTGGCATCAGCGATGTCTTTGGTCACCCGCCGTCACGTTTTTGGTGCTGATTCTCGGGTGTCGCTCTCTGGCTCAATGGCACCGTGCCATCATGGTGCCTGACGACCGCCTTCAGTCGCCAGGCGCCATGATGACGCGAGGATGTTGAGCCCAGAGCCTGGCCCAAATGTTGGCAATCACCTACGTGTTATTGTTTAGAGGTAAGTCCCTATTTGCAGAGTTTTGCTCCTTGATCTTTATTTAATCTTTTTTATCAATTTGAAGGCTTTTACCTTTTGTACAATGATTGCTTATGAGTATTATCTATCTTTATTAGTTCGTTTTTGTATCTTCCTGTGATTGTCGTACTGGCCCCGCTGTCCAGATCAATTATGGTGCCGGCGTCATCGTCCTGACCTGGGTGGCGCTGCCGCGGTCTCGCTCGTGGCTGAGCCGACACCGCTGTCCAAATCGTGGCATCAGCGCGATGTCTTTCAGACCATCGCGCCCCCGCCGTCACGTTTTCGGTGCTGAGTCCCAGCTGTCGCTCTCTGGCTCAATGGCACCGTGCCATCATAGTGCCTGTCGACCGCCTTTAGTCGAAAGGCGCCGTGATGGCACGAGGCTGCTGAGCCCAGAGCCTATCTCAAATGTTGTTGGCAATCACCTACGTGTGAGTTTAATTACAGGTAAGTCCCTATTTGCAGAGTTTTCAGTCTGGACCTTTATTCAATCTTTCTATCAATTTGATGGTTTTTTGCCTTTTGAAAAATGATTGTTTATGAATACTGACTATCTTTATCAGCTTGTTTTGCATTATTATTTGATGATGGGGTTGAGGGATCCTGATTGTACTGGTGCTGCTATGGCTGCATTCTATGGCTGCGATTTCTTTTGCTGCTACAGCATCTAGCTGCTGTTAACTTCACGTCCGCTATTGGTGCTAATGCTTCCTGGTGGTGATGATAATAATGGTACTGTGCTGCAGCTGCTGATGATTCTGCTTTTTCAACTGCTGCTGATAGTGCTCTTGTTTCAGCTTCTGCCGCTGTCACTATTGGTGACCACGATACTGGTGCTGATGCGGTTCTCGGTGTCATCACTGCCTGTTGACGCCGTTGCTGTCGTTTCTGCCGCTGCTTCTGCTGTAGGTGAGGGATTTTTGGTTTTATTACGTGTTATCTGAATCCTGAATGTTTTATCTTTTCAATCATATCAATGAGTTTATATTTCGCTTTATATTTATCTTCTGTATTTATTCGGAAAACTGGAGCTTTTGTGCATTTTCAATTATGGCAGCTTGACGATTTCATATTGAGACTCTTTCCGTTTCTTATCTTCAACTGATAAATTGTGTTCTAAGGATTCTGGTTGTGCTTCTGGTACACCTACCGTTACTTTCAGTTAACTTCGAGGCCACTATTGCTGCTAATGCTTCCTGGTGCTGGTGCTGTTGATATTAGCGGTACTGTGCTGCTGCTGCTGCTGCTGCTGCTGATGGTTTGGTTCTGCAGTTTCAGCTGCTGGTGATGGTACTCCTGTTTCAGCTGCTGCTTCTTCTATAAGTGAGAGTGCTCTTTCTCTCATTAAGTGTTATCTGGTTTTTCAATCTGTTTGAATGTTGTAATTCAGTAATCGTTGTTTAGTAGATCATTACATTTTCAGACATTTTTCCTTTTTCATTAGTTTTTTTCTGGGTTGTGTTATTCTGTTGGTGCTGCTGCCCCTGCTGATGAAACAGCCTCTGGCGATCACGGCTGCGATATCATCTGTCTTCGTGGGCCCATTCTGTTCAATAGTAACAGTGCCTGCGCTCTGTCTATCGCCGGTTCCAGCTGTTACTAGTGCAATTGTCGCCGCATAGCCATCGATGAACCAATTGGTCAGGAGCTTCTATTGTCGTCGCAATCCGGATGCATATAACGTAGCTGTTTATCATCTTCTAACTATTTTTCTTCTGTGACAGAATCTTTCTTTGTTGAGATTTCTTTCAGACAATATTATCAAAGAATATCAATAAAAGTTTATTTGCTCTGTTCGAGTCTTCCCATTCGAATTATGAAGTAACCTTTGACTCCCTCGATTTTTCCCAGCATAAAATTGCAAGGGTTGACATTATCCAATAGCACCCACCTACACCATTTATTGTTCTCTGTCGTGTTCATTGGTTCAACTAGAGGGAGGCTGGTCTCTTCATCAGTTGTAAAGGCAGGATTTGAAGATCTTGGAAGAGACTGGAACCAATCAACCTATGCAATGGTCATTACTGGCATCTCTTCCATTATTGACATCTTTGTAAACCAATTAACAGCACAAAACCAGTGATCTGTTCCGCTGGCTCTGGTTGAGTCGATTTTGACCTGCATGATATGATTGCAGGTTTTCAACGATCGTTTTTCTTCGTATTCGCGGGATCGAAAGAGCTTTCCTTTGTGTCGCACTCGTTTGATTGTCAGAATTTCTCCTAAATCGTTTTTGTAAAAAGTCATTGCAGGTTAGGTGAAAGCCAGGAAATCTGAAGAAAACACTTCTTGTATTGAAGATTAAACAAACAATTGGCAGTAACTACTCAGCGTATCGAATTCTAATAAAGACAATCTGTTAAAATAACACTGTCCCAAACATTTAGAGTTGCTTCCATGACGATTACTACAGCGAAGCTTACCTTTTAAAGCATTCAGGAGATTCTCCTGGAAGCCCTCTCTCCCTAAAAATTGTAGCAGATCAGAATGGTGACGCTGGAAAAACGCTATCGGCTGTTGAGTTAGCTGTTGCTGTGAGAAACGCTTGATAAGGCCCTGATTGAAAACTTCAACCGAATGTCGATACTGCTCGATCTGATTGAAAAGTTCTTCATGTAACTTTCCTGAATAAAAATCGTTGGAATCTGTTTGACTGCAATCAATGAAGTAATCTAGTACCTAACTGCAAATCTTGAACTTTAATATCACCGGAGTGGTTGCCAATTCATCATCGGTTTTGCTTTCATCGGCATCTTATGATTCTCCAAATGTCCACAGCCTATCTGAGCTGTAGGGAAATTGCTGATGGTATTCACGCCTATGCAAAAAGTGGGATCAGTATTTTGCTTGGTAGATACTGCCATCATACCGGAAGCACGATATCACCACTTGTTCTGAGTAGTTGTTCATTATGTTGACTGATTGCCCTCGGCTAGCGTGATTCATGGACTTCAATGGTCTCATAAACCGCTCCAACAAAAAATTCCAAGATGTTCCAGTTAGAAGCCCCAAATCTTGTAGAATAAGAGGCACAATATGCAGCATAAAGTGCACCGGTAGAGTCATGTACATGCTGTGGAGTTTCTGAAAATTTTGAACTGTGAGTGAAGACGTTTTCCAGTCCCAAATTCAAGCAGCTTACCTCTTCCAGCACTGTCAGGCTTTCTGTTATTTTCAGCTGTAGGATTTCAAGTTGGGAACGCTTCAAAATGGAGCAAATTATCTGTGAAAGGCAGTCAAAAAAACCATACAGGGCTTTCTGAACAGCTTTTACGTCTCCAGTCTTTTGATTTAGCCTGCCTAAAACCTGTTCTGAATTCCTTGCCTCAGCAGTGAAGACGAGGCCAGATCCACCACTTTCGTGGTCTAGGGATTCCACTAGAGTCCTAACCACGTTCTGCAGTTTTGATTAAAAATCTTGTGACAGCAAATAATACAAGTCTTTGACTTACGCCTAGGTGATGCATGAAATCAGATTTATACTGCCTGCTTGGGTCCCATCCTGAGCTCAGGGTTTCCGTTAACGCGTCAACTCTATATTGCCCTGGTCCTGAACTTTTGTATGGATGTTTCTTGTCGGATTTACGATCGTAAGGCTTGATCGTCCCTTTGGCTTTGCGAGCGACACCGCTATGAGCCTTGGCATTGCGCTCATTTTTCTTCCCCAGCTCATAACGAGAAGCGTTTTGGCCTGTAAAACAGTTGATCGGATAAGTAAACTTTCTTTCAACTTAATTCAGTTACCTGCTTCCACTATTGAATCTTTCGTCCAAAAACATGGCGTAGGCGATTTCATATGCAGATTCAAACAATTCGGAATCAGGGCACGCTTACGAAACTGATGATGCTTAGGTAAGAACGCAAACGAGCCTAGCCGGCATGTTCGCTGCCCACTGACGACACCTTCAATTGAGCATATACAGGCTCCATGTCGGCTGTTGTGACCAGCTTTTCTCATGGCCTTTGCAAAAGCTGGCAGGTCGCCCATGCTGCGCATCAACTTGACTTTGATCTGATCACACAGCATCTTAATTTGACCATGACAAGTTGACAACTGTGTTCTTCTTAGCCATTCCTTATTATAAGTCGGTTAGTAACCGAATCGAAAATACACAATTCCCTCTGGTTGATAACATTGAGCTCATGAGCAATCAGTTTGAGAAACGCTTGGCTTGAGAAATATGAACAGGAGGTCATCATAACTGAAGAGGGTTTGCAACGGGCAGAGGGCGGCAGAGTAAGATAGGAGAAGAGATGCGGCCAGATTGATACCTTTGATGAATTGTGCACTCGAGCTCCATCAAACCAATGCGCCAATGCCAGTACCATCGTTTCCACATTAGATGATATTTGTACACATAGAGAGCTCTCCAGTGGCTTCCAGATGAAAAGGAACGTAGTGATCGTAGAAAAGGTTTCCATGCACCCAATCTGACATTATCTCTTCTCTCTTGTTCGTTGCCTTGAAGTCTCTGACTAGGTCGTCGATTTCCGAAAACCCGGAACGAAAGAGAGCAGCGATTGACGGGAACGCGAATCGGATCTGCAAAACACTTGATCATTTTCAAATTCGACAACACTCGTAAACATTTGAAACCTGTATATCATATGATATCGGCCAATACAGAAACGATTTTGATTTCTGTCTTGATGTGTGACATTCAGGACACTCTTGCTCGTTTTCCAAGTCCAGAATGAATATGCAGTGTCCATTCGGGCATGATTCCAAAAGTATTGGCTTAAAATTCAGGAAGAGATCCCCTCAAAACGGTTTTCTTGGCTTGATCCCATCCTTCAGGGAAATTCCGATACATTCCCATGGCTTCTCCAGTCTGGGGGTCTGGCCGCATCGACATTTCCAAAAGATACAATTTTTTATCAGCTCGTCGAAACTTTTTCGGTTAATCCCTGATCTTAAGCGTTGATCTGCAAATTGCATGATCTTAATCTTGATTCTCTCTAGATGCTGTAATGAGGGGATGTCAAGCTCATCAATTTGGTTCTGATGAATGACCGATCGAGTTTGGAGCAACCTTCGCCCATTGTTCATAGTCTTCGCTATGCATTGATCGAATTTGAACTTCACATCGGCCATTGGATCAATATACACTCCATTGTGGTTTAAATCAGCTTCGTGGATTGAGCTTATCGAACTTGTTCGGTTATCCGAAAGGATGGCCAGCTCTGGAGAATTGGTAACGTTGCTATTCTCTGGATTCGCACTTGATAGTTGATTGTCAGATTGGGCGTCATTCGCAGAAAGTGCCAAATCGATTTCAATATCGATACTTGCTCCAGCAGTGCCAAGTTCGCTAGACACTGACACATTGTCGACCGTGCTTTCTGATAAGCCACACGTTCCGAAACTTACGATATTGATGACGCGTTGTCTTCTACATGCCTAGACATATTTTGGTCTGCCCATTCATGTGCAGAAAAGGTGTCGGGGTGAACCAGCTTTCCATCGCATCGATGAGATAGACAGTAGCACTTCAGCTGCATTCCACATTTAGTTCTCTTGGCTCTACGCCGGATCATATTCGACAATAACGATTCCAATACCATTCGATCTCAGAGAGTACCTCAGATTTGTATTGAATCAATTCGACATCTATCAATTTTTCATACTTCGTTTCTCAAGATGTTTGATTAGCTCAGATCGGGTTGTTAACCCTTGAAGTGTTTTGATATCAAACCCAACATGGTCTGTTTTCTCACGACGCTGGTATTCGTCGTAAACCGACTCCAAAAGTCTTCCCAGTGTGTCTGACGGGAAGTCGTATTCGGTTGTGACGGTGTCTTCAACAACAGGCTCTGCGATGGCAGCTTGGTTTTTCAGTCTAGCATTTTCTTTGCTTTTCATATCGGAGAATTTCGCAGACAGCTCTATAAACGAACAAAGACACTCACGAGCGACGTCCTAAATTTGTTCAGCTTACCTTTATGAACCAGCTCTTTGTTAGCCCTGGCCTTCGGAAACTTGCGGTTAATCTCATTCAACAAACGTTCAGCGTCAGCCTCGATTGTCTCAGGTTTCATTCTAGGAAACGGTTTGTCGAACGTTCAATCACTCAGAATTTCATGTCTTACTTTTGGAACTTGATTTGATCTCGAATCAACTGGCACATCAGCCTTCGCTCCGGGGTCATTGACTTGGCAGTCTCCAATTTCAGTTCATCAAGCTCGTCCCTAGTGAGCGGTTTATTCTTTTCACGGTTCCAATACACATCAGGGTTTTCAGATAATGTGAGGTCGTCAGATCGCACTCGCTTTCTACCTATAGAATTTGACGGTCAGATGCCTGCAAAACCCGATGACTTCAGCAGGTAGACCCTTCTTAGGAATTTCGTAACGAATATCATTGAGATCAGCGATGAAACGTAATCCTTTGCTGAGAACTTCTTCATTGGAACCACTAGTTCGGACCAATGGGATTTCTGTTTTTGCCAAAACCCTGGTCACTCGAACAGCACGATGTGTTCGCAGATCTACATCTTCACAATGGACCCTAACGCAATGCTCCCTTGCATCGATCTCAGCAACAAGGAGTTCCACCCTGGCCACCGGCTCATTGTTGATTACGTAAAATCCTTCGGTGCCTGCTGCAGCTGTGTCCATTGAATCAAAAACGATAAAGCTCTTGCAAACTTGGTCTTACGCAAAAGTAAATCTCTGCATTCCCGCCTAACTACAGGCATCTGTGTTTATTAACAATAGATGAGAGCGACCTGAATTTTCTTGAAGTGATTGCTCGAAATGCAAGTGACCGAAATACTGTTAAATTTCAATTGAATCAGCAAGGAATCTTCTAATCTGAAATTGGCGATTTGTGTGACTTAAATTTCATATGAATGTGTCACATCTGACTGCTCACATTTTATATGAGACCTTTTCGTATCAATTTAAACCAGCAATTGATAGTTGCGCAGTCCGTGGCGGACCACTGTACCTAGTGTTATTGAATACCTCTTGGCTTGATGTCAACCTCAAACTTCGTCGCATCCAAAAAGGCATCGAAGCCACACACCCACACCTGCCCGACCAAGAGCTTGACTTCAGATCTGGCCGGGCATTGGGCCCCTGCGGTTCTTACAAGGTGCTGAACACGATAAAGAAGATGTGATGTTCGGCTCTCAGTACGAGGGCAGGTCGCCTGAAATAATGGATGACCTCCCAACTGTTTTATCGACTGTTTCTTTTGTTATCTGCCGCTATAAATCAAGGACGTCATAAGCGTAAATGGGCGATGAGAACCGTACATGCGTATTGCGGTGTCTCAAAGCCAAGTGTAAAATCCATACGGCCCGAGCTTAGGGTGCTTAATACTGGTGGATCTTGGCTGCTGACGGAATAACGCTGTATAGTAACCAGACTGGAGTACTGTTCTCGTATTCGAGGGCTGGTCTCCTGAAATAACGGATGACCTTCATTTCTGTGCTACGTGCTAATTGTGTCCCGCGCGTTCCACCATCAAGGCTCACTTTCAAAGCTTCGACTATCAAATGCCGGTAAACTGTATTCGACATTGCCTTTAAACGTGTTTATAGATGATATCAAAATCAAGAGGGTGGATATCGCGATTTGTATGAGATTTGTGTATTTCGACCTGCAATATTTAGTAATAAAAATGCACGACTTTTAAGAAAGCTGGATAAAGTCACCTCATCAATTGTCGAATATAAGCAAAGCTGCGGTTTTCTGTGTTTGCATGCGAACTCAAGGCCTTTTCTGCAAAACATCAGTTTATCGTATTCCGCAATGTACAGCAAATGTTCTTCCAATCTATGCAATAACAAAAATGCGTAACCACGCATTTCCTATGATTTTCTGCCTCTGTACACCTGCGAATTTTCGGGGTCCAATTGGCAGGGCAAACGTAGAAAAAAGCAGATTCACGGAGTTGCGGTGCAGGTATCCTTGTCTCCGGTATCCTCAGTCCTTTGTCCGCGTCCTCTCTGACCGGAACCGTTATCATTTCCTCAACGTCCTCGCCGACCGCGCCGGTTCGCGTCCGCGCTCATCGCAGTTTGTGGAAACGTTTCGCAATCCTCCAATAAATTCGATCACCTCTCCGCGTCCTTCAGCTTGGTAATCAACTCCGCCCTGGAACTCGGCGGGCTGTTCAACAGGCATTCAACCGTCATGTTGTACCGCGGGTCGCGCTTGGCCGCCATCAAAATTGCAGTGAAATAATCTACGTCCGAGACATCGCCTCCTCCGGCCGCCTTGATCTTTCAGACCAACTCGTTCATGTCTTTCGCGAATTCCTCGATCGTCTGCTTCTCCCGTAAATTCGCCTGACAAAACTCCGATCTCAAGCTGAAGATGTTCAGGGCATTACTTGATCTGTGGACATTCCGAAGTGCAATCCATGCCTCTGCCGGATGTGTAATTCCATAAATATACTCTAGCTGACTCTCCTCTACAGCACTGACAATCAACGATTGACAAATATCACACACCGACCCAAGGAGTATCGAGTATGCGGAATCTAGCCTGCAAAACTCCAAACGCACGCTCGACATCCTTACGTACGTCTTCTTGCCTGTTAGCGAACACACGATCCTTAGCTCGAACAGGATTGGAAATAGTTTTTATGAATCCTGCCCAATCGGGATAGATGCCATCCGCCAGGTAATAAGGCGTATGGTATTGTGTGTTGTTCACTTCGAATGGCACATCTGGCAAAGTTCCATCAACGAATGCCTGAAAAACGCTTGACTTGTCCAGTACATTGATATCGTTGGATTATCCTGGAATACCAAATAAAGCGTGCCATATCCACAGGTCTCCCGAAGCGACGGCTTCTAAAATGACTGTAGGGTATCCATAACGGCTTCGATACTGTCCCTGCCACGCTTTAGGGCTGTTTTTCCAGGCCCAATGCATGCAATCAATGGAGCCCAGCATACCAGGGAATCCTCGGGCATCATTCATCTTGAATACTCGCTCATATCCTCTGAGGTTGGAGATCTCAAATATTGTTTCCCAAAAACTGCAATCACTCCCGAACAAAAACGCTTTAAACTCTCCAAAGCCACCGTTTCCGATAATTCAAGGTTTTCTTCAAGGGAATCTGCTGGCGTGGCGTAAGCTAACAAGCGAATTGCTGCAGTTACTTTGAGATAGCTAGAGATTCCCAATTTTCCCAATGCATCGGTTTTTTGTACAAAATACTGGTCATGGAGAAGAAGCGCATCGTGAATCCGGATGAACAGATCCTTGCACATTCGGAAACGACGTCGAAAATCTGCTCCAGGATACAATGGATTTTGGGCGAAATAATTTCTCCATAAATGTTCATGAGCTTGCTCCCGATTTTTAAGAATATTACCATCCTTTCCGGGCAATGAACCGCCTCGGGAACCAGCAACAGGACCCTGTAAACGGAATTCATCTTCCAATTGTTGGTATTGGAATGAAAACACCGAGAACTGCTCTATGTCTTCGTCAGACGACGAGTCAATGACTCTCATTGTACGATAGAGGAATAAAAGTCCAAAATGGCAGTCTCCGCGCTGGCACCCCCACGCACACAGGCTGCCATTTTTTCTGCGCGCAGCCCTTTTCGCAGAAAAGTAGCAGCCGGGATAGCCGCCGCGGTGGGTCTGCTCTAAGAGAAGAAATAAAACGAGGTACCCTCGACCTTCAGTGGGTATGCACATCGGATAATATAGCCGACATTTTCACAAAGGCTCGAACGAAACCCCGTTTCCAGGAACTAAGGCAGCGACTGAACATCGTGCCAGGTACTCGACTTCAGCTATAAACGGTTTGGTGTTTTAGTGGTAATGTCCGTGTGGACTGAGCCCCACTGTACTCAGCACACAAACTGCGTGAGTCTCCGTCAATGGATTTCACTTTTTCCGTTACAGCTCAAATCGAGAGCAATTTCACATCCTGATCTTTTCCAGTCCACATTCCTTCAAAGTATGAACTGAGGGGGCGTGTTGACGATAATTTGCTGGATTCCGGCCACGTTTTCTTCCGTAAGTCCGTAGACGGCATGACACTTCAGCAACTACATCCTCTGTCATGGGACGCCACGTCAGCAATGCCCATATAAGGAACTGGCCATATATCGAGGATTTCAGGATTCTCATCCCGAGTGGAGACGCCACGTCAGCACGACAGCCACGGCGTCCGAATCAAGAAACGATTCTACCCGGATGCAGCCGGAAATAAACACTCACTCTCAATTCTCTCATTCAAAGAACGTGTGTCTCGTTCGTTCTTTATCAATCCAACATCTAACATATCTTTGGACATATTGGGCCACTAAAAATATTGACTCTATTTGGTACATGCTGCCTGATACCCTAGATGCACACTATTGCCACCCGCATGAGCAACGATACACAATCTTATTTTAAGATCCCTAGCTTCTAGAAAAATCCTGACTCTGCCCGTTTTTGTTAATAACAGACAAGCATTAGAATCTATGTTAGGTCCGAAATACTGTTCCTGGAATGAACGAATTTCATCAACTTCTGGCCAAATTAAACAAACTCTATCTTCTGCAATGGCTTCACTCTGAATTCAGCTGGAACACTACTAACAGTTCTAGATGAGAGTGTTTTCGGATTTCTACTATCTCTGTTGTGGGATCTGTTCCCCAACGTGTCAACAAATCTGACCAAACATTTTCTTCACCTCTGTTATAATGTATCTGATTGTTGAACTTCAGAATCTCCAAAGCCCAATGCTGCAGTTTCTG
>RBZT01000318.1:0-38816 GCA_003693705.1 Polymyxa betae
TTTATCCTAAATTCCATCCGGAGTTTAATTTCATTGAAATGTTTTGGGGAGCATGCAAGGCGTACACTCGTAAGCATTGCCATTACTCGTGGAAGACACTGCAGACAATGGTGCCATTGGCTTTAAGTACAGTGTCCATATCCAGCATCCGCCGGTTTGCTCGCAAATCAGAGCGCTACATTGACGCCTATCGTTTGAAAGAGGGAGATGATCGACTGACACCGGCGCAGGTTGAATATGCCGTAAAGAAGTACCGCTCACACCGCTGAAAAAATACTGGATGAACTATAATACGGAGTGATTGATAGCGGCGCGGCCTCTGGCGCAGCCTCTTTTTCAAAATAAAATTGAGACAAGTTGTTTGTTTAAGACTGCCCGCACTGTACAAGCAAAAAATGTCGAGACAGTTCGTGGAATCTCTTCGAGACCTTGCCCGACAAGCTTGCTGTTCGGAAGGCCGGCGAACACTTGTCGATGATGACCAAGTACTCAGTGATTTGGAATGTCACCTTGACGAACCCAGAGCAATCGCGGTCATCCGGAATTTGGCCGCCACAGAATGCCATCACACACGCTCTCGACTTCGTCGATTTATATCGCCAATATTATCGTCTGTCGCGCCAACGAATTTGAAATTTCAAGCACTTTGTAATCTTGTGCAAAACTACCCAGCTCATGCACGCCTCGTTTTTCCAAACGTTGTGTTCCCAGATGTTTATAACGAATTCGAAGCTGCAAGAGCGCTGCTTTTCGCTTGCATTAGATGCGATGATGATTCTTTTGCAGCGTTTCTCGAACGTCGTGATCTGATTGGGTTAACCATGAACGTTGCCGACGACATCGAATGGGCATTGTTGACGGTTAAGCTGTTGCTGCAGAAATCTCGATTAGATTGCCTGCTGGAACTATCGCCGGAGCAGCTTCGATTCGCTCTGGAGGTTCTCGAGTCCTGCCTGCAGCCCGATATCATATCGTTTTTAACGACCATCTTACAATCATGGCTCAGCGAATTCGGCCCGCATTTGCTGGCACAAAATGACGTTCCTGAGGTTCAGCTCGACCTGCTATACGCAGCCTTGTCCCTTGCTAACGAAGCCGTTATTCTTCCCGGTACCGTCTTCGACGAGCGCCTGGCCGATGTGACTTTGAACCTATTGTCGGCTTGCGGCCAAGGCGACGGTCCAAAACCCACACGAACAGGGCCGAACAGTGACATTCCGACAACGCCACATTCGATGAAGGCGATTCTCGTCCGATTGTTGGCGAATCTTGCCGGTGTCGACGAGCGATCGAGGCGGCGTATCGGTGAAGACGACGCCCTGCTATTGTTGCTAAATCAGGTCGGTTTTCAAGTTCATGTTACTGATGGATGCCTATGTCTAAAGTCTGCCAGACGAAGATTGACGACCAGAACCCGTTCATAAGGGAGTGGGTCATTGTTGCCATTCGACATCTGACACAAGACGACCCCGAAGTCCAGAGGCGCATCGCCGAAATCCAACCAACACCATTTCAGACAGTTCAGGTTGAAATGTAAAAGACAATTGTGAATTGAAGGTGCAAAGGCGGCCGCGCCCGACTGTCCTACTGTACTGTTAGTCTCTAGTACAGTATCTTGCAGCCAGCTATGCCTTCTATATCTACAGAGCAAAGCTTTATAAATGTTACTTATTGTATAGTCCTCTAGTCTTGGGCACCCTCCTTTGCTGATCTTCAAAGACCTCTGTATCATTCGGATGATTATGGACCCTTCCAGAGGCAATCGGATGTTAGGATGTTTACGCCGGGTTGACTCAATCTATGAGTCACGATCGGGTTTTGTTAGCCGTCTTCCATCGTCGGAATCCATTCCCTGAAATTGACGGCGACCCCGTTCCTTATTTTTCATTCTATTTTGGCGCCGGTCAATGGTGCTAGGCATTATTGAGCTATTCCATCACGGGGACGAGAATCTCGTGCCGTTTTTCATCCCGATCGGCATCATCGGTCTGATTCGTCTCGTGGTCTTCATATTTCGTTTGATTTGTTATCTGCTGTATCGGCCTCAACGGCCAAAGTCGACACATTCATACTCATCAAGCGACGTCACCATCATCGTACCTACCATCGACTGCGGCCCTGAATTCGGCAGAGCTGCCATCCAATGGATGAAGAATGCTCCAGCTGAGATTATCGTCGTCACGACCCATGCCTGTCTCGCCGATATTCAGAAGATGGTCTACGCCGTTGATAAAGGCAGTGGCCTGTTTCGGGTCCTGTCCGTTCCTGAAGCCAACAAGCGCGTCCAGCTGGTTGAAGGCATCAATGCTGCCAGGACAGAGATCTTGGCGCTCAGCGACGACGATGCTATCTGGTCCGACGACTTCATCAAGTGGATGTTGGTCCCATTCGACAACCCTCGCATGGGTGGCGTCGGTTCCAGCCAAGCGATGATGCCTGTTGGAGACAAACCGACACTCTGGGAGATCATGGCCGATATGCGTCTGTCCATGCGAATGATGGAGGCGTCAGCGACCTCGTACGTCGACGGCGGCATAAGCTGCCTATCAGGACGAACAGCAGTGTACCGGAGAGAGATCCTGAGCGACAGCGCCCTGCAGGACAGTTTCATCAACGAAAAGTGGATGGGCAAGTACTACCTGCATTCCGGCGATGATAAGTTCCTGACGCGGTGGCTGGTGTCGCATGACTGGCAAATGGGATTCCAGATGCACCAGGACGCCATGCTGCGCACCACGTTCAAGCCCAACTGGTATTTCCTCAAGCAACTGCTACGATGGACAAGGAATACATGGAGGTCTGATTTTCGATCGCTGTTCATCGACCGAAAGATCTGGTCCCGTTATCCCTGTGTCGCCTTTAACATGTTGGATAAGATGATCAACCCTGCGACGCTACTACTCGGGCCAGTTCTGATCGGACATGCCATGTTCCATCACACCAGATGGTCTCCGCTTGCCATTCTGGCAAGTGAAGTCGTCTGGGTCGTGTTCTCTCGTTATATCCGATTGTATGAGCACTGGAGAAGGCGTCAATGGGACATCATTCACCTGCCGCTCTACATCGCTTTCAATTACTTCTTCGCCTTGATGAAAATCTATGCGCTTTTCACACTGCATATCACTGGCTGGGCGACACGGAGTGATGAAATTGTGGATGTTGAGGAAAGCATCGCAGAAATCTCAATTGTTATCGATGAAGAAAACGATATCGGGCCAACGTTAGTCCGCAAGGTGTCCCCGTTGAGCATAAGCAAAAACGACCTGACAACCAAAATGGCATTACCACCAACCCCTCGTGAAATAGCTTTAATGAATCCTGCACCGGCCGCTTAAATTCTATAAGGAATATAATCCCTCGAAACAAACCTATAATAAATCATTTGAGCATTTTGTCAATATAGGTATGTACTCAATCAATTCTCATATACTTTGGATGACATGATGCACGAGGTGCGTGACAAGTTTCAGTCTCCAGATAGCAATCAATTTGGACTGAAAATTCTTGCTTGGATTCAGTTATTGATACGTTCTTTGGGTGTTATGACACAGATGCTGGCTTTTTGTAGCAATTTATTCACCAAACGCTACGAGGCTTTCGGATAGAGCGACCCTTCTAGCCCCTTTTAACTACGTACTCCAAATGGCTACGATGAAGATGGTCTCAAACAATTACAGCAATGCTGTTTCAACTTTTCTTTGTAAGATTGCGAGGGCCTAAAATACAGGACAGAAACGAATGGAAAACTTGCTATATGAGATAAAGAAAATATCAAGACGGTATCAGTGCGAGGTTCTTAGCTGCTGAACACAGCAGTACTCCTGCTGAGCGACACTCAGTCTGAAGTATTGTGCCTACAGTACTTTACCAAACATTTTTGAAACTAATCTACCAAGTTATCAGTGACTGAACACCTTCTAAGACAGTTTGTATTGAGGCCCCAAATATTGCAAAATGAGACCAAAACAATCTCTATCAGGGAACAGGCCTCTTTCGGCAAGAATTTGAAATAATTCAGACTGGTATCGGATCCGCCTCTGTTCATAGATAAGCTCCCCGTCTCTGACACCGTTCGCCAATTTCTCATAGTTAGATTGAGACAGAAATCTCCTTGCCATTTCCAAGGGGTGACGTCCAGCAACATCCCAATCTAAAACACAATTGAAATGGGAAAAGAGCAATCTTGGAATTACACCGACATTGTAGCTTTGTTGCCCCATATGACGCAAGAATTGCTGTCATGTCAGCATGGCCTCGTTGGCATGCAACGAACATGGGCGACCTTCCACCACCATCTATATGTTCAATAAAGTCGGGACTGAGGCTCATAGTTTCGCCCAGAGCCGCTGCCATCGTCAGTTTGGTCCATCCTTCGTCGTTGACAGGTTCATATTCAACCGGCCATTCTCCAGGATCGCGACATTTCAACTTTCGACGAAAGAGGAGCATACGAGATTCAAAAGCAGAAAGACGTTCTGGATCTTTGGCAGAACGAGCCATCGTTAGTTGCAAATGGCGGTTGTTTGCAACGAGAGCATCAGAGAAGCGATGCAGTTTGCAGCAAGCGTCGACGTATAACTCAAGAAATAAACAATCATCACAATTACCAATTCCGTCATGTAATTGCAATGCCTTAAGCAAAATAGTATCCAAATCAACTTCTGTAACAGCAAGAGCTGCATGCAGAAGTGCATTCAAACGGGAAGCGACATGATCGATTTCAAAAGCAAGCTGTAAATCTCGGAACTTGCTTAAAGGGTCTTCACAAACAAGTGCACGAGCTTCAAGCAGCTCGGCTGAATCTGGGTATGCATAATGAGCGTCATCGAGATATGTAATCGGATCTTTGCACAGTAAGGCGATTTGCGCTACATACTTGCAGCATTGTCTGCATGTCGGATGATGGTCGACGCGATTATGTAATTGCAAAGCTGTTTTAAACAGGTTCAGATCGCGGGCAATAAAGGCTTGATTAAAAACAACCCATGATGCAATAAGGGGATAATGATGCCGCTGGGAATATATTGCATCAGCAACGGACTGCTGTGCTTCTCTGTTGCCGCTATCGAGATACACCTTCTCTACAGCTTTTAGAAATAATATCCTGGAATCGTTCCATGGCCAGGCTTCCCAGATGTCGCTTATAAAAGCAAAGGCCTGGTTAAATTCTCGCAAGCGGCCCAGCGCGTACAATCTCGCTAAATACAGAAGCGATGTTGGCCGAGTGCAATGGTAACGAGATTCAGCTGCATTCAAGTAGGACTGGGCCCGCTTCCAGAGACGCGTCTGTTGAAAACAACCTCCACGCTGCATAGCGGTATCAGCAAGGGCCCAGGCTCGAACATACATTGCCAGCGTTGCTGACGATTTCGATGCATACAGCAGCGCTTCTTCATGTCGCCATAAAAGTGCATTGATCAATGCCAAGGCCGAATTCCAAACCGGATCCAATTCTGCTGCCTGCTGCCATAATTCCCTTACATTATATAAGCAATGCCCTTGTTTCCAGAGACGCTCCCCTTCGCTGGCCAAACGATAGGAGAGCGACGAATGCATTCAAGCAATGAGGACTCTCAGACAGAGACAGATTCGAACTGCAACACTGTAGCTAATGTAACAACAGATTTCCAGTCGGAAATTCTGGCATGCGACAGGGCGGCGCCTTCTCTGATTTTTATACGCCGATGGTGCGTACTTTCATGCTTCCATCATCTATGCATGTCATGTAAAACGTGCTTAGGCATTCCCACCACAGATTTATTAGTTTGAACGTGACTATCTTTCCCAGTCTGAAAAAGCTTGATGCGAAACAATTTATTGCTGATGAGGTAAGTGGTCCAGAAAGCGGTTATTGTGAGCTCCAGTAGAACAGATGGAACTCAGCTGTCCAGGATTTTTCTCTTTAGAGCGCGTTCAGGGACTTGTATGATTCATGCCGAGTTAAAACATAGATAAACGCAACACTTTATCTAGATTCAAATAGGCTTGTTAACCATTCATTCTAATCGTCGCTCGCGTTCGAATATTGGAAATATACGTTGTTGTCGATTTCAACCAGGTATTCGTAATCGGGTTTAGTTTCGCCTTCAAGCCGTTTTTCTAGAAAGTCAATCATATCCTAAATCGTTTCAGAAACACGATAGTGGAAACCAATGCAGAAAGACGTACAAGACAGGTTTCATATCCCTCGATTATTTCTGGAAACTCCCACACTGTTCTAACGAACAATGCTCTCCATTTACTGAATAGAGCTTTTTGATCATCCTTGAGAATCTCGTTTGGGTACAGGAAATCGCGTCTTTTGGAGATGTTGACGTTTGCCTTGGTTGACGCAATAAGCGCTGACTTCACAAGATCAATATAGCTAGATATATCTATTCCCAGCTGAATTTCTAACTCGATCATACTCGTCTCTGCCACATCAAATTCTTCATTCGTTCTATCTCGGATCTCATAGAGCTTTCTTGCTAATGAGTCCATTCTATGAATCATTTGTCAAACGATCAGAATTGGCAACTAAGAACTTACTTAGACTGAAATCTATCTCGGTCTCTAGCCAATACCTGAATCGCATCCTCAAACTTCGATATAAACTCGCTCGATTCTTCTAAAGCTCGTTTCTGATGAACTAAGGCCGCTAATGCATCAGCAACGGCAGCGGATTCGTCCGCATCGAGTATTTTGAGACTTGAAAGAGCTGCCGAACGACGGTCCAGCTGCGATATGGCATCCAGAAAATCACGACGTGCATCGTCAAGGAAGGAATTGACCTCACTATTAATTGTTGTCATAGCCGTCGTCAGAGAATATAAGACGGTGAACACCGTCCAACCCGCAACAGCGAACATCGCATTTCCCGATTAAGATATTTTGAAAAAATCTGATGATATGCTTCAATGTCTTGCAAGCGATTCCCAGCTAGCTTTGAGGTAATCACTAATGAGCCAAATTATTCAGAACGCAGTTTGATTGTCACCTAGTGAGAGGATAAAAGTCAAAAATGCTTTGAAAAGATCAGCACTTGGTTGGAGTCTTGGAGAGTAAATCGCAGTTTGAATCATTTACATTCTCTCGCAAATTAAGACATTTATTTATCGCGCATTTCGTCTGAAGAATGCTTGACGTCTTGAAATGTATTTTCGTCCAACTCTGAACTGGAATCACTAAAAAGACAATAGGACAGATTCAGTCTTTATCAAAAATATCAATGTTCATATGCTTACTTCATTTCTTTTGTGGGATCTTCGATGGTAGTGTTCGACCTGAGAGGACGCCTTGCCGCTCGAATCGCTCTGGCATCTCTATGGAAAGGTCAATATTTGGCTCCGTTATGCAGGAGTACTTGCATGCACCTTGCGGGTAACTCTTTTTCAGCCAACCATGAGTGTCTCCGTTCTACTCGAGCTTGCTGACGTTGTTTCTGCTTTTCCTGTTCAAGCATTTGGCGTTCTATCGCCTCTTGTTCTTCTTGCCGACGTCTATCTTCTTCTTCTTGCTAAAAGCAGAGTTAGGCGATATCCCATGTGAACGCTTTCTACATAACCTTTGACTGAATGCGGGAAGATTGCCTTTTGGGCATTAGCGAGAACAACTGTTGTCTATATCCCAGCCTCGTTCGGTTCTAAATCACGGTTAGACCAGGACAGTTAATAACAGAATACGAACTCTTTCTTGAGTCTCCAACGAAGCCAGTAATTCATCGTTCAAATACAGGAACAAAGCCCGTTGCTTCTTATTGTCATCGTTATCGAGTCGGGAGCAAAGATCGCGAAGTTCTTCGATAGTCGTTGAGGCTACTTCCCAGACTGGAGCACAGCTTTGCAATCGATGACTAATATAGTCCTTCTGCTTTTCTGTGAAAATCCATGCGTCATCTTCGTCAAAGTTAAGCAAACAGAATTTTAGGTGAATTGAGGACTACCAGAGAATCTATGATACGATTTCTTATTAGAATCGTATCCAACTGGGCGGAGTCTCTATAGAAGTGTTAATAAATGGAACTATATAGAGAACTTATGAATTTACAAACCATTTCCTCGGCGGTCTTTCCAGAGTCCTGAACCATGCTTGGATATGCGTCGAAAGTTCTGTCGGATAAGCAATACAGCATCAAAAGCTAGAGAACGGTAAGTAATTTGAACTTTTAGAGAGGTGCAGTTGCTAACTTTGTCTTTTGAGCTGATTTGATGGAATGGTGTCGAATAATCAAATTCGTACATAAACTTCAATAACTTGAACGCAGCGTTTTGCCATTCAGGGAACCTGTAGTGCTTGTACTGAGGAGAGTAAAAAAGCATCAACACAAACTGACCCTTCTGCTTTTATCTTTTTGGACTTGGCCTGTTCTGTTCCGCATTGGGTTAGTTTCCAAAAGAGCTCCGGCAGCAGCATGTTCCTGCTCTCAGGGTGATATGAATCCATGAGAGCATTTTCGAGGTCTTGTGGCGAAAAAGAAGGCAGCCCAAGAACAGAACGGAACACCTGGCAGAAATGGCAGAACGAAGGCAGCTGCCACATCGAGCGAATCAGGGCTATGGCAAAGGGATATCAGTTGACACCCAAAGCGCAGATTCGCATCTGGACGAACCACGATCGCTTTCCGTTTGGACCTGGACATCGGGAGCGTCAATGCCCTCGCCACCATTAGTCGTCATTAGCGAGTTTATCCAGGCAACGGCTTGATTAATTCGCTAATAATGGTTTGTTTCAAAGGGAAGACACGGGAGCGGCCTCCTACATTTTCTTCTTGTCATTGTCATAATTTGATAGCGATCATTTCCATTTTGGTAGAACAGCTTTTGAGAGTACAATCATTCCAAGTACAATCATTCCGAAGTTTAAATGAACGCTGTAGTCTCTGGGTTTTGACAATTAACAATCAAACGATAGATCCCAGTCGATTTATTTCAATCGTATGTGGCATTTATGGTCACTATGCTAAACAATCAATGATGGGAGTCTTTGAGCCCATAATACCTATGAAAACAAATCACAAAGAAGACAAATACGGTTTTTGGAAGAATATCCTTTCACTGCACTGATTACATTCATTTAAGCATTCTCGAAGTCACAGTTTGACTTTCAATCCAATAATCTATAAGATGGGATGTTGACAACAATTACCTGCTACCGTTTAGTTATTGGGCTACCGAATCTTTGATTGGCTGCCAGATGTAGCGTACAAATGGTAACAAGCTCGCACGATATGATCAGATGCTGGGTTTCGGCGCCAGTGTGGCAAGAGGACTCGAAGCTGTCTACAGCGAATCTGAACCTGATAGGAAGTCTGCTAACTGAAAAGGCTTCCATTGGAGACGGAGAAGCGTGATCAAACAAATTCTCACATTAGGCAGAGGATAGTCAGACATAACACCCTACAGTGATAGATTACTGAGACATAGATAACAAACGCAGTCTTATCGCTTTATGAAATGAATTTGAAACTTGACAAAATTTCAGCTCGATCAGGATCTCGGAAAAGCAGTACTGTACCGGTGCGTTAACGAGACGCCGACCTTCGAGACTGATCCACACAAAACGGCAAAAAATGTCTCCGAAGCTGTAGCGATGAAGCGGTTAAGCGACGCTGCAGCTCATCTTGATTCGGCAGCTGTTCTACAGTCGCGGACATCTACTGGCGACCATATCGCAGTTAATTTTTCCATCCGCCAGAGGCATGCTGGAATCACAAAGGGCAAACCACAATGAGTTAATGACCCATCATGAAGCACGGAAGAAATCGGTAGTACTACCGTATTGTATGATCCAAAAAAAAAAATCGGCATTCCATCGCTGCAAACCTCAGAGTTTGGCCTCGAGTACAATCTAACAATGTCATAAAACTACTCGTAATTGGCTTTTGTACTTGGAAATACACTACGAGAATACCGTCAGGGTAGCACTTACATTGATGCCATGAGAGACCGGATGTTCCGCTACTGAAAAAGAAGCTCCCTGTTGAGATGGAATCATGGCAAAAGAGCATGGAAACGTACACTGGGGAAGATATGGACGTCGTTACACCTGCTATCTGGATGACGGAGAAGCCTGGGTTGTCTTGGTGACCCAAGATGGATCAACTTTCCAAGCGCACAATGGAAAGAAAACAAATTTGGCAACAGGAGCAGCGAAAGAAGATCAAACCCAAAGGTGAAAGTGCGTCAATCATGGTGTCTGCATTCCTTCGGAATACTATTCTCCGTTTAAGCCCGGATATGGCTTCTAAGCAAGCAAGCATCGTGATGTTGAAGCTCCGATCGATATATCGATGCTTATCGTGAATAAGATGGCGGTACGCGATTAACACCAGCACAAGCGGATCATGCAGTGAAAATGTATAACGTCCCATCGGACAATTCCAATGTCAAAAATGAAAAAACAAAAAATCCGCTGCACGGCCTCTGAAATTTGGATTGCAATTGAAACAAGTTGTCGGTCCAAGGTTGCAGCAAACGGTATCGATTACTTAAATATGATATCATCCCATCTGAATGCAAACTAAAAGCAGCTGAAGGAGCAACAACTACCTAACCAAGACGAACTTGTACCGAAGCAACAGATTCAAACAAGTGATGAAGGCAAATGGCGATTCTGTATGGTTCTGAAGCTGTTGCTGATGAATCCAGGATGTTTCAAAAGATAAGATCTCTGTCTGTATTGAACAGTAGCCACTAGCGATGAAATGAACACATCAAACACAAGGACAATAAACTATAAAGAGCCAAACTAGAGAAAGAAAATGACAGGAGAAGGCCGCGTCGATTAATCTTGAGTCGGAGGTTTGAAGATCAATCCATGTATCGTTACGAGCCTGTGAATCGGCTCAGTTTCTGACACCAATTCGTCCTTCATTGTCATAACCATAATGGGCAACACTCCATCAACAACTTCCCAATTTAAGCCGGCGCCGCCCAGTCAGCCCCAGAAGCCGTCTCTGGCACCATTAGCGGTGCCTGAAGGTGTGCGAATCAGCGATGATCTGGCCAGTCGGGTAAAGCTGTCACCATCTGGAAAGAAGAGCTCGTCTGGTGAGCTACAAGCGTCAAAAGAACAAGTTTCTGCACCTCCGAGCCAAGTCGCCACACCAACAAGCCAAGTACAGATGAGCCCTAAAGTCAATATCGCCGCCGAACTTCTTCCTCGAGTGAAGACAGCTAATACGCCTAAATCGGCATCAAGTCCCATCAATACCGGCTATTCACGGGAACAAGTTCAAGCCGAAGCTGCCGTTCCTTCGATCAGTATTTTCGAACAACCAGAACGTGTTATTGGCACATCGCCATTGTCCCCTAGAACTCCTGTTCAGTCTGAAGCTCCCATACCTGCCAAAGCTGTCGATCCCGCTTATGTCAACTCACTCAATCTTCCTTCTGAGGTTCAAAGCCGTATCGAGTCATATCCCTGCTAGACTGAGAATCACATTTGTAATACCACTGTATCTGTAATAAATTGGATATGGATCTGTATATATAGGTTTGCTTCATATTTATGCTTCTTTTTTAAACATCTTATGCAGCAGATACGAAGCTCCATCAATGGTATTTGCTTTGAGCATTTTTGGTTATCTGCGCCATTCTTGAAATAGACGATGTCGTCACGGAGAAGTGGCAACAACAATGGAAGGCGACGATCGATCGACTTTTCGGAGCCAGTTATCACTGAGTTCGGTCCTCCGCCAGGCTACCTGTCTGCAAATATGGTGGCGTCGATGGTTTTTCCTGCTTGCTGGATTGAGAATCCCCGTGCTTATGTTGTCGTCTTTAGAATGCGGCACGAAGAAGGGAAATATCGTCTATGAACGAGGCGTCGTTGGTGATGCAGTCAGCAATGAACATTGCCCAGGCACCTTTTAAGAACATTCTAATGACAGGTAAGAGCTATTTCAACCCATGTTTCTATGTTTGTTTTGCCCAACACACCCTTACATTTCAGAAGTCGTTATTCTGTGTATTCCATATCAGCACTTCTGATATTTTATATCTTGAATCGTCTGCATTTTCCTAGTACGCTTATAACATTATCATAACGCTGTGGATATAGCTTTTATGCTCTATATGGTTGGGAGCAGCGTTCAGATATTCTCGGTTATCACGCTGGCCATGTCGTTTTGGCAGCCTCTGAAGGCAATTCTAGACGTGAATAAGTAATGATAATTCAGTTTGTACAAGTCTCTTTTCAGATGTGTTTCAGGACATTTGCGAAGTTTGATGATTCGGAAGTTAATATTCTGCAAGCCAAGCTAATCTATGTGCTATTAAATATCGGTGGTCTTGGTATCGCTTTTTGGCAATGCAACCGTATGGGCTTGCTTCCTCAGCCCTCGCCTTATTCAGCCTCTGATATACCGCCACCATCGCCATTCATGACCCGATGTGCTCAATAATACATTCTGTTCAGGTACAGTACAACACATTTTCGCAATTCGTTCGATAATTTAAGCACATTCCTAAAAGAGCCCGATTCCTCAGTATTTCCATCATAGAAAGGAGATTTCGATCACATGCGTTTGAATATTGAACGGAAATTGTACACATATAATGAATATAGTTAATTGCTGTAATCTCAGCCTTCGATAGAAAGCTTCTCCTTTTCGGGAAGGCTTGGCTCCGCTTTCGGCAATGCCATTTTTAGAATGCCTATCATTAGTATCATTATACGGTATCCAGAATTCATCACAGCGCAGATGCAAATTCTGAAGGCTAACCATTCAATCATGCCAAAACAATACTGTTAAAACCAGCGCCGAAATATGCCAACCGTACCGGATTCGAATTTAACGTTGATGTTGTCCATGTCGACGTTCTCAGGAATGTTGATGATTCGTTTCATGACACCCCAAGCACGCTCCTTAATGCAATAGTAATCATCCTTCGTGGTCTCTTCCTCAGAACGTTCACAGCTAACAGTTATCGTGTGATCGCGCTTCGATTTCTCTACGGTGACATCGTCCTTGCTAAGCCCTGCCGGCATGTCGATGCTGATTTGGTATTCTTTGTCTTTTTCGATAACATCCACTGGCATTACACGGCTCGGGGACGACCATTCGGGCAGCAAGCTCGATTCTAATTCTGGGAACGGAGTCCATAGATCGCGATCTGAGGTGGTTGCAGTCGTTGGCGACATCATTCGCGAAACGGGTGCCAGAGCCGATGGAAAACGCCCTCCTTCTCGCATCATCATATCACGCCCGACGCGATTGAGCGTGTTGTCGAACTGACGTAGAATCCGAGATAGCGATCGCAGCGACATTTGATTCAATCTATGAGAGAATGTGGTCGAATGTAACTGTGCAAACCGAATGAATGTGTTATTCGGAGCCCTTCAAATGGTGTGATTAGAAATGCTCGGAGTGAACTGTTCATCAGTTATTGTCATACTACCATGCAGCAAGAACATTCATGCTTTCCATGTCCCATCGTCGGCTATCTCACCTTCCGGCACCTCTCTGTATCAGTAAAACCAGGTTCATTTAGTTAATCCAAAAACCAGAACCCTAGAAACGCACGCGAACATATGATGGAGTTGAAATATATTGCAACAGAGGTAAAGGATTTCAAACTTGTGTATAATGGCAATGCAATGAGACGGTGCAGAAATCCAGATATGGAGGCCCAATAATTTCTTGAAGTTTAGCTTGTTTGGCTTTTCCCCATTACTAAACGCAAACGGTGAAGGAACGCGTCCTTGTCAATGATACCCGTCTGGCATAAACCAGCGCTCGATTGAAATTCGCTTGCTGTCGATTGAAGCCAAATTCTTAGCGATCTTCTCATTCAGTGTGGTCTCAGCTCCCTCTCGAACTCGTAAGGACCAGTTGGACATCGGGAGCTCAGAGACAGAGTCGATGAGGCGTCGGACCCGATATCAGTTATTAGCCGTCGCCCAGAATTGGAAAAATATCAAGACCACCAGCACCTTTACTTCGTCGAAATCAGTTTGAAGAAATCGTGAACAAAAATGCAAAAATGGCTCAATTGCAAGCCATCCGATTCCGTAAGTAACCCGAGCACCCGTTCCGCCCTCGCGCGACATCGGCGCTTAAGTGCCTGAACGATTGCAAGCCCATCTGGAACATTTCTATTCTGATCGAGATTGAGCAGTGACAGAGATAAAGCGATTGAAATGACAAGAGTCAACACCCCATCGACCCCCAAAACCCCAGGACTTGCATGCGGATTCTAAAACCCTAATCTGTTATTCTCCACTTTGTACTTACTGGCGTTGAGATGCAAGGCCGGATGAGCATAATTACACGATGGTAGAAACGATATAATGTTCAATCTTCGACTTCTGAGCAACAGAAGCAATTCTTTGAAGTAAGCATCCCATTTCAATACAGAAAGGTCTGTGCGAGCAATGATTTGTGCTTTCGATTAACGTGGAGTGGCGAACTGGAGCAGCAAAGTCTTTCTGCGATCGCACATTTTCCTGTTATACTCTCTGGCTTTAAACGAAATCCATTTAGGTGATGCATGCTGAACTCATTCATTGCCAGGTGGTCTTGTCAAATGCAGTTGAGGTTTTTTTCGGATCATGACCTCTTGGCCACTGTTGCTTATGTGTCATTTCTTATAAGAAAGCGATATAGTTCTACATCGCTTTCCCGCTCGGTTGCGCGAATCGTGCAAGCAGATTTGGCATTGAGACCAGAATCCGCAAATCGAGGCAAAATAGCGACAGAAAGTTGTTCTTCAATGTGACCATACCGGTAGACGGATGCTTGCTAAAAGAAGTTCCTATCCCATCGATTACCCAGAATTGATGCAATTATTCAACAGTTCCTATAAATGGAATGCGTTTTTGGCGCTATGGCAATTGATGTTCTGAAGGGAAGGGCCAGTACTTCTTCAAATTAGCCAATTTGGAGATATTAACCTGAACATCAAATCAGCTCTTGTTCAACGACTCTTGCATGATCATATTGAAATTTCTTCTAATGTGCTATCCGTATTGGGATCAGGCGCTTTCCCGGCCAGGTTGTTATGATTGACGTATTTACAAAGAGCGTCGACTGAACAATTGGCCCTCCGGTTGCCCAAACACAGCGCAAACGTCAAAACAAGTCACAAAAAAGAGCTAACAACAATAATATTTTTATACAAGTTGCAAGCGTTGCAAAGATCCCGAAGCTGAAACAGCGACTAAAGTATGGTCATCAATGAATGTGACAGCATCAACTAGAGGTAAGGCTTTGGTTAGGGCTGGATTACGCTGGTGTGGCCGGAAAATAGACACAATCCCTTTAGATGATGACACTGCAGCAAGATCTTTTGAGCATGAAAGGGATACAATGCTCGAAATTTCGTGCGACCAAATCAACTAAGAAAGCGAGATCAGAATACGAGAGGTCGAGGAGCAATAACAACGTTCTTTCCAATGAGAAAAGTGACACAAACAATAAGCGAAGCGATTGTGAAATTCAAGTCGAGATACGTACAAGAGCTTCAATACAATCCCAGGAGTAGACACAATCAGATGAGACGCAAATTAGATGTCGGTGGCAGAATGCCAGCAGCTTGACGTTAGGAAAGTCGAAGATTGTGTGGACCAGTTCCATGCGATTCATGTCCCATAATGTGACAGCCGATCCTAACAGCAATTGGTTACAAGAGTCCCATTTTATATCGAGCATAAAAACAGGAGGAGCAACAAAGAGATGTGCGAAATTGAACAGATAAGACCTTGGAAAGCAACAGCCATTAAGGTTCCATCGTGAGAGAAGGCAGCAGTAATGGGGCACAGATCCCGGAACCGACCAGAATGCTGGACCGACCACGATGTTCCCGCCTTCCTGACTTTCGAATCCATCTGACCCCATAGGCGGAACTCTGAAGGTCCCAATGACACGCACAGATTCCGATTGGGATGGAACACAACGCTCTGAGATGGCCGAACTCAGTAACACAGATACAAAGTTACTTTAAACGAGAGAAAGTTATCATCAAACGGAATCCGGCCAAAACTTGATACGACTACAGAATAGGCTTACATGTGTACGATGATGGTCTTCAACCCTAATACGAGGCATGTATGCATGCTTAAAGCTATCCCATTGGTAGAATGACAAAGCGTTGGCATGGAGCACTTTTTGGCTCCGTAATGTCACGGCCAGCCAACTTCCATCGAACGATTGTGACCAGGATCCAATCTCAGATAGACACCCTCGATTCACAGACGACGGCTCCGTTTCTATCAAAATCATTGGCATTGAAGCAGTGAAACCCAAAGAATGTAGATTGACAAAAAAACCCAAATTGCATATTGGAAGTCAATATTGAAACGTCTGAACATAGCGAATGCAAACAAAGTTACCCAAGATTGCGACACTTCTCTCATGAGAGGAATCGAAAAACTGTATCCGAGTTGATTGGCTCACAGACAGAGCAACATGACCTCGGCCAGAATTCAAACGATCAGCAGCAATACAGTAAGAGGTTCCAGAATTCAACTGCGCAACAGATTGGTGTTGGCAAAGCGTCCGACAAATGGCTCTTACCAGCGGCTTCTTTCCAGATTTAGTTCGTTCTGGCAGGGATGGTACTATGACGCCATGGATGACAGTGATAATGCGAGAGGAGATGGCGGAAACGATTCGGATGGTGTTATCATCGCACACCACAGCAAACATATCGCCATGAGGAGAGACGCTAATAGCTGCAAGGAAATTAATCTCCTTGGAATGGGACGAAGAGACGATCTTACATGCAATACGCCCACCGAGACGAGGAAGGAATTGCTTATGGCCATCGTGCATCTGCCATTGGACAAGCACTTGCTCCTACGAAACAGGTAAGAGAAAAGGCCGCTTTCAGATTGTGCAGCATGAAAGTTTCAAATGACACCTAAAAAAAACGAAGAAAATATAATAAGATACCTGGCCTCCAGACAGCAAATATGTGCCATCATCTGTAAACTGCAGAGCCTGGAAAGCATGTGCATGCCAATGCAGCACCGATTTGACACATTTCTTGGGTTCGCCGCCCTCCTGAAGGCCATGGTCGTGAGCGTTGCTGACAACAAGTGACGCTCTACGACACCAACCTGAAGCTGGTATCCATACCAGAGCACTATGCGCCCAGTGATATCACCCGTACAGACATAACCCTCAAAGGGATGGAATGTGACAGCCATCATAGCGTGCGTATGCTTCCGCTTCAGAAGCATTCCGTTATCCAGCCAAATCAGCAAACTACGTCCGCTGGTAGCTGCCAGAGTCTCGCTATCGCTTTTCAGAGCGAATCCTTTGACCGGTTTCTCCAGTTTCGCTAACGATTTCAGATCCTGGATGGGGAAGTGAGCCAGACTACAAGCACAAGACAGAATAGTACCTTGTTCTTGCGGTCGTATCTGAACACGTTATTGATGTCTTCTTTGGCTTTGGTGACGCCGTAAAAATAACCATTGCTGACTTGCAAGCGCAGAACTGGCGGGCCGATATGGACAATATCTAGCCTGGTACGAGATTTCAAATCCCATTGGCGAATGGAACCGTCTTTCGATGCAGTGAAGCAACCGCCACCATGCATGGTTATCGAGGTGATCTAGCTAGAGATCAGTATAGAGTTTATGGGTTCTTGATGATCAAGTACAGCAAAGACATATTGCCATCGATGAGCAAACAATCCGACAATAAAAAAGGCAAAAGATCGCTCGAAAAATAGCTTCAATCGAGAAGTATCAAGTTGATGGTTAAAACAACGCAAAGGTTAAGAACTGTCAGAATCGACTACATACAGCTCGATCATGAGCGGGAATCTGAGCAGTCAAATCGCCGGTCTTAATATTATAAAAACGAAGAGAAGACCCGGAAGCGGCCACGATTTCATCGCCAAAAAACTGCACCGAACTTGTCATGGAAAACTGACCACCGCATGCCTTCCATTGGCACGTCATGTCCATCGCGAAGACGACGTTTCCAGAAAGATCAAGCAGATTGAGGGAACGCCAAGATTGATCCAGCCTTACGGACTCCGCAACGCAAAAATGACTTTTTCAGACGAAATTCTATCGGAAATAATTGAGATTTTTCACTTTGACGAAGTGGATATCCAAATCGCAAACTTATATTCACTTCAAGAGCAATCCATCCAGAGCAAGACGCTACTGTTAATGGAATGCCTTTTAATCATGATGCAGTTCGAATACATATCAGCAAACAGCAATACTAGAACTACATTGATTGATGTCGAAAAGAAGCATAGTTTTAGTTAATCTGACATTGGCTTCTGTAGAATTGCTTTGATCATAACCATTTCAAGAAAATATTCCATGCAGTCTCAATTCATAAATGGTCGATTTGTTGACTAAGTTTTGTTACTTGCTGTCGATAACAGCAATCACGTGTCTCCTTGCGAAAACCCTTTCAAGATAAGATCGAAATTCAAATATCGCTCCTGTCCCTGAATTCCGTCATCCCAGAAATCGTACTCGGAGTCTGTAAACCAGGTTAATAATCAAAAACGAAAGGTCTCAAACAAAAACTGAAGTTCTATTTGGCTGAAGGCCTATTCACACACAACGGCGTAAAACAACAAGAGGCTTACTTGGAGAAGATGGCAATGAAGAATTGCTGGTGGTACTTGAGTCCCCATCATCCCATTCATCTTTCAGCCCTAACCGCGCAGCCATATGCTGAACGTATAGATTGCTCCATCCTGTGTACACCGGTGGAGCATGCTTGTTCTCCACTGTATAGGTTGTTCCTGTTGGCAATATACATTCTGAGATATTCAGCCTATTGTTATGAGTAATCCCTGCAAAGTATAGCAATAAGCAAATTCATTCTCCATAAACAATCGGCAAAAGGTTTGTGACAGCAAGCCAAGTAACTCTGCATTACCATACAATATAAAACAAGCAGAGGAAACGTTGAAGCCACAAGCTTACAATCCTCATGCGAGGGCGCATGGAAAAAGATTTTTGACTGTAAAGCCGGATGAGTTTGCAATCTGATAAAATGCTTCGCAGAGGTTGTGGTTTTCAGATAGCATCGTATGAAGGTTGCAACTAGAGATTGGCCCGAGCAGAAATCGTCTTCACATTCCTCCCACCTAAAACTTGGATCAGCAAACTGGAGACTTGCGAGCTGTGCAAATGGCAATACGTCGTATTCGATCGCGGAGCAGGGTCGACTTCACAAAAACAAGCTGGTGGAGGTTTAACAAAGAAATCGGCTATCGAAACCCGGGATGTATGATGATACAAATAGATCTTATCGACACTTTCCATGGAGTATTGAATCTTTCGCTTGCGACCACGACTCATCTGCCAATAGATTTAGACAACGAAATTCATGACTTAGACAACAAAATGCAACGTCAAAATCAGATCATGTAAAGGACAGGCAGTAGTCACTGTAAAAATGATGGCAAACAGCAGAAAAGAGAGCCCATTCAAATTACGCGTTCGAATATGATTTGTCCTCGAGAATGGTAGATCTTGAGAGTTAAAACACCATTGAATTCTGCTATTTCGTTCCATTGGCCAATCTCCATGCGATATGCTGATAAGTGTGATGGCTTTAAGTGGGTAGCAATACTGTTGCTGCGGTTGCGGGCGCCAGCCGAGGTTCGCTTGGCGATGGCGCGTTTCGGAGAGCTAAACGCCTGAGGAACAGGACTACACGGTCTCAGCATGAGGACAGAGATTGTAAGTAGACAGACAGAACACCACAAGAATGTAGGTGATACGAATAACAGCGAAAACACAGCGCTGGTTGGTGCGGTTTAGGCGGTTTGACGCAAACTGAGAAACGTCACGATGCAACGTCGACGTCACTTTTGCCGTTCCGGCGTATCTACCGGTAGATCCAGACCGATCCGAAGGCCCAAATTGCCAAATAACCAGTAGTGAATGATGAAGGTTTTGGGCTCGACACTGGATCTAACTGGAACGAAGAGATTTTGAGTTCGCCAGTTGCAATGCTTAGGCAGGCAGCGATTCGGCGACCATCTAAGTCCCGGCTTTCAGGCTGTCAATCCGTGATTCCCTCGCGCCATGTTTGCAATTAGGGCATTCCTCGTCTGCTTCTTTACGTCCCTTGTCGTCAGGCGTCTACGACAGAGTGCATTTCGCACATTTATTATAATTAACAGTCAGTCGAATAAGCAAAACCCTGGAGCGTACTGTAAGCGAGAGGAGAATGGTCATTCATTTAACAGGAATGCATTGCAGCAAGCCAGTTGGAGATGCGATAAGTGAAACATTTAGAGAATTTGCTCCATAAAAAGATAATATGTCAAACTCCGGCCCCATTTATACCAGTGGTCTTGTCTTAAGTTATGACTGAATCTAAATGAAAATACCGGTCCCTGCTCCATCCAGCTGACCAATGAGCGACAATAAAACCTTTCCGAACCTGTCCAATCCTTTTATAAATTCTTAAGCAAGACAAGTGCGAAGTTAGTCCAAAAGTTCGGTCCTAAAACTCGGTCCTAAAATGACAGGAGACAATTGGACTAAAGTTTGGCACAAGTTAGGCCAAAACTAAAATCAGCGATTTGTGCTTTGTGATCTCTTTAAATGAACCATAGACTTTTCAAGAGAATCGACAGAACAGATGATCAGGAAACAGGAACGTTATTTGCTCAAACAGGATGAAAAGAGCTATATATTAAATACCGATTCAATGCCAGACAGGCGCATCTGCCATTCAATCTGAAGCTCTTGCAGTTCCCGTTTGGCTCGTTCAACTGCCATTTCAGCCAGAGTAAGATCCTAAACGACAATGAGAATGCCGATTTGAAATTACTGCAAAGCAATTACTGGAGGAAGCTCTTGGTAGCTCTTGAGGCGATCCATATAGGGCTCGATTTGCTGTTTCAGCTCGTCTAGCGTAGTCCTTAGCTCACAAAGAATTTCATGACTTAGCCGGGGATTGTACCCGTTCTGTTCCAATCCCATCTAAAAAGCGACGTCAAAGAAAGCTCCTATTAAAGGAAATAATACCTCAGCTTGTTGAACAATTTGACGATACTCTTCCTGTTTCGCTATGATGTAGAAATCTTTCTCAGCATTCAATGCTCTTAAGACTTCTGTGTTATCTCGATCAGTTCTCTCGACTTCTGCTGAGAACCTGCCATAACACATCAGATGCGGTCAAATGGAGGTTGCAGGATAAAACAGTTTAACGGATACTCATGAAAAAGATTTGTTTTTTAGAGATCCAATGCCGGAAAACCCCAACAAAAAAATTATAGCAGAGCTGGAAGTATGTAATTCACCTTTCAAGAACAGATAAAATTGGAGCAATTTCATCCGAAAATTGTTTGATGACATTAGCCTCAAAAGCTTTGTCGCATTCAATCAGTTCATCAGTATCTATTAATTTCGACTGCAGATCAGATAATGCAGAGATATACCTGAACAAATAATGAATGTTGGAACAGCTCCGGAAGAGCATTTGAAAACCAAACCGACTTACGAATATATTTTGCAGTCCTTCAAAGAAAGAAGCTGAGCAGTCGATGACAACTGTGATAAAAGTTCTTCCTTGTCATGAAGGTTGACGTCGGCATGAGAAAGACCTAACCTCTCCAGGCATTCATCGAGCTTAGCGGCTATAAAAGCAAATTTTAATAATGATCACCATCAATACATCCAAGTTGATTTCTGCAATCAAACCTTTACTATTGACATCATTGACACAAGGATTGATATTGTCAATTATTAGTCGATTCAGCTGCAAGCGTCCCTTAGCCCACCTCAGAACACCACTAAGGATATCTATTGACGATTGGCTGCTGTCAAACTGGATCTGTGAATTAGCAGCATCGTCACCAAGCACGATGCTGAGATCGGCTTCTATCTGCCGTATTGCCAACGCAGTATCTTCACCCATCACAATGATCAAGACTTGGCCACTCCCGGTTCACAAACAGCAAGATCAGGTTTACACGTTATCCCAGGATATTCACTGAAAGCATTTTCAAATCGACATTATAAGAAAGTAATAATGTGTTTAAGAGACATAGGTTGGATTTGAAATTAGTTTAGCTTATTACATAGACGAAGTTCCGAGCGAGATCACCAGCATAAACCGAAAACAGAAATAATTCCTTCAGATGCTCAAAAGTAAAGCGAAAATGCTTATAAAACTGCTGGAATGTCAAGACTCTTGAATCGACTCTAACTAGTAAATCGTCGCAGATATCTCCAATTTGTATCCATTCACGTTCCTCAACACTTTGAAGTAAAGGAGTACAAGCATCAAAATCTTGAACCATATCTATCGCTTGTTGAGTCGGAATCCATCGAGTGCCCATTCTCAATTCGGAAGGCCTGAACTGCCTTTTGTAGGACATTTTGGAGCAAGTTTCCACATAAATTCCTGCGACACTGTTATTGGGGAAACCGGCGAGGGAAAGGCGGATACCAATATAGTGATACGGTTCAATCTTTTGAATCTCTCTTGTCGTTTCCACCATTTGAATCTCATCCAAAATTGAGAATATACCCAAACTGAACTGTTTCCATTGCTGACTCCAAATAAAGTACTGCGAGTTTAACCCATTCGGTACCATATCAACCAGGGTAAAAGCAATCAGCTCTTCTGTATCTTTCCTTCGATAACATCGATGGAACGAACCAAAGCCATCCTCTGTTGCCTATGACGCATGAGAAGCGGTTTCGATTTCAGGGCTCATCTTACAATGATGGGTGACCTGACCATACATTCCTGGAACTTTTCTCGTGTCGGGAAATCATAAGAGTCGTTGTGAACCAGGATCTGATACTGCAGATACAAATTGAACTTCTCCTCGGAGTATGAGCACGGTTCCATTGCAATCACAAGGTTATTGTCGATAACGTCATCAAACAGCTTGTAAGAACCACGTGTTTTTTGTTGAAATTCCTCAAAGGAGTTATGACGATCGTGAAGCCTGCACTTGCTAGACTGGATTGTTCGAAGTTTTGGGCGCCTCATGGAGGTCAGTTCCCATTTATCCAATACATCCGTATCAAGATAAATATTCTCCCAATGAGGAATTAGATCATCATCAGATCTGATCACCCAAGTAAGGCTCTCAGAAAAGCAAGGAAGACATTCGGCTCCGCAATCACAGAACGAGCAGCAATCGTATTGAGAAATCCGCAGAAAGATTGATCCAGACCCGTCAAATTTCAGAGAGGACAAGACGACGCTGGGAATCTCTTGCAAGCGGTGAACAATAAAATGCATCAGTTGATTCCGAACTCTGTGTTCAGATCCTTTTACAGAGATCGCAGCACAAAGCGCTGGGACGATATCGGATTGTATGAAACCATTCTGGCTTCGAATAAACCAGCTTGGATAGGGATATTCGAAGCTTTTCCTTATCAACCGGAGCTCTTTGAGCACCTTTTCTAAACTTTGTCCTAAATGCCGAACATACGGCTGGATAGCGAGATTTCTTATAATTCTTTTATGCTTCCGAGTAGGAGTGAAATCGCTTGTTTTAATTCGCATCTGCAACATTCGTGTTGGAAAGATAAGAACATGATTAGCTGCAGATTTACCGAAAACTGTGGACAGCATCTCACGTTAGGATCCGGCCTGTAAATTAGGGAGCCACATCGGCACCATCCCATTTGCAGCAGAGCCCCGAAATCTTCAGCCGTCAGAGTTATCGCCTGGAAGCTGTACAGAATCGAAGAACTGGCATGGCAATAGGGGCACTCGAAGCTCTGGATGGCGGCTGCCCTGACAACAGACATGAACACTTGTTAAAATCAACGGTGATGGCAAACGCACTCTGGGTTCGGTTCAAGCGTCTCGCCGCCTCCAGTCTCATTTTTCACTGTCTACAACTGATTTGCCCTAGATAGACTAGCTAGCATCCTCTGCAATCTGTACAAAGCGAACAAACAGACAGCCAATATCATTTTGAAGTCGAGTGGGAGGATTCAAACTAGGTAACGTTTTATGGGTGTGATGCCGAAATGACAGTAATGAGGGTTTCTAGCGATGGGTGGCGCCACTTTACAAGCACCATTACTTCTACAAGGATTTGAACATGTCAACTCCAAGAAGGCCATGCATAATGCCTCCCCATCATTTCAATGGAGTGCCACGCGAGCAGCACTGGAATTTATCAAACGAAGCGGGCTCAAGTTACTGGGGCTCCAGCCGAGTCGTTTGGGATCTGAAGATGAGGAAGCAGATTCATCATCTCTTGATCATGGCCGGATGACGACTGCTGATGTTTTCCAAAACCCCAAACTAAGTGATCAATGACGTGTCTCATGAAGGTTTCATGGTGTTCATCCTACTTGTAGTTTACACAGTGTGCATACTCTTCATCTCAGCTGGTTATATTGAACTAGAATCTGATCATGGAGGTCAGACTTCCCATTAGTTTGTCTACAACGTTCTGACTACGGTTGTTAGATGGGCATATTGACCACCAAACTGAGCACAGTACGTCTCAGATTTCATGCTTTTTTTAATGCGCGTTTTGGGCTGATTGTTTGTAGTTGGTGACGGTCACCATGGCCGCCATTCAGCCCATCAACACTGAAGGCATTGACAATAAATAATCAAAAGATTCTTGTTTTGGTCTAACTTCGTGACAGAGTAGAAGTTGAGGTATGATGTTCTAGAAAACTAATATTTAAAAATAGATTTTTAGCTCTACGAGTCCAAAGAAAGAGAATTGGTATCTTTCAAATGAGACTATACTTCGATGTCGTGTCAATAGAAACGGAAGTCACAAGATGGACAACCAATGCATTGCTGCTGAGAAGATCTTTTGCCTCACATCCCTAATTCAACCCTAACCACGTCGTGGATGTTGGTGCTTATTCTGAAATTTTGCATATCGCATCCTGATTGGTCTTCCCGATTCGAAATCTTCAGATGGTCACGTTCAATAGGCAACAGCATACTCAAAGAAAACCAGCAAGAACAACGGAATCATGCTGTTTGCTGATTGCTGTATCTAGGCATCCAGGCGTCGCTACATATGACGGGCGGTCGGGACTAAACTTGTCTATTAGTTTCAGAAAGGAAACCAGGAAACGATTTCTCATCTCTATTTCGAAAGTCGGCTCCTGCAGCGCCGCAGTGACAGCAGCGGAAAACAACAGATCTTAGAGACGATCGCGGCATTCGTCGACCAATCATCGTCATCGAGATAATCTCAAGCAGAACATTCCAGAGCCACTCTTATGGAAGTCGAACGCATCCTGAGAGCCCATCACGTTTTAACATTGCACGCATCCTGAGAGCCCATCGCGTTTTGTTGAATCAAGCTGTAGGATTTATTAGAGTTTAGGAGGTCGATCAATCTTGGTCTAGTTACGATGCATCGAAACCCATTACAGGACGGCAAGAAATGAGCTCGAATATGGTTTGCGAGTTCGGCGGCTACGTAACTGTACACGAAAAGACACGCGTTGGAAAATGTTTTATATTAACTTTGTACACACGAGAATCCATGAAAAAGGCAACATCGAATCGCTTTTCTTACTTTCTGAACGATGCTGCCACGCAATAGGAGCAGGGGCAATCATCTCGATCAGATGTGGCAGCGATGTGTTTGGATAATCCCGGAAGCAATTCAATCAGCCTTCTTTTGATTGTGGGAGATGATGTCATCTCAAAGCAAGCAGGTCGTCATAGCACATGAAGTCGCTATTTGATAATTTCGATGTCTTTTTCAACGGATTCTCTAACGATCATCAACGCCACCTAACTCCAAACGAAACAAGGGTCGCCAGACTTCATTAGGATTTTTGCAAAAGGAAGCCTCCTGGTCGGATGATGACACCTCGCGTGACTCAATATCCATTGCCTTGCAATGATTGCGACCAGATATTGGTGGTCATTCTGAAAAAGTTAACGAACTATGCAATTCTGGGCCATCTTGCTACTCATCGTTGTTGTCCTGATCGGGTTTATTCGAGCCGGCAACATCGAGTTAGAAGTGGAACACGGAGGTATGTTATATCGCTCCTACCTTCATGCAATTGTGCTAAATGACGACTTTCAGACGGTCACATTGATCATCACCATGAAGACTGTAAGAACCTCTTTGGACTTTTTTCACTGATATTCAGATATTTGCAGACGAAGACCACCATCATGGGCATCACCACGATCATGGGCATGAGCACAGCGACGAAGATGACGATGATGACGACGACGATTATTAGATTGCACCATTTAAGTGGATGTAATAGAATATAACGATAATGTGACCGCCTAGAGATATGATCGATAACGACAGCAGATGATCTAAAGAGTATAGTTGGCCTGGCTGAGACTTGCTTCCTTTCACATGTAACAATCTACAACGTATCGAAGATTAGCTCTGGCAAGCGTGGGCGGGTATAACCCCTGCTTCAATTCGGAATTGTTTTCCTGATCTACCGCTCCAGTAAATGTACTGAGGCCGATCACATTAATAGAAGCCATCACGATAGCAAAGTAATCAATTTAAACTGGGTGACGAACAGAGCTCAGTATTTGGAATTGGTCAATGGAAGATCAGCTGAGCCTGAAGCGGTCAAGACGACTTCCTGTTGACGAACAGAAGTCTTCATGATGTCATGACCAACTTGCAATGACCCATGATATGCTCTCCTAACAATGGAGAGGTCCCCTCCTCAATGCTCTCAGTTTTCAATCGCTCTCTTGTCGGCCGGCCGGGTATTGAGATGGGCCATAGTCACAAAAAGTCGGATTCTCGAATCAAAAACATTTTCGTTAACAGATCGCTTGGCAATCGCCAAACCGCTTTGACTCATGACGCCATTTTTACAGAAAAAGATGGCTTCATCATGGGCCAGTTTCACTCTTGTGGCATCGTCATGCATAGTTGGATTTCGTGATATCATGAAACTTGTTCCTCACGAAGGGTCCAGTTTAAAAAATCGTCAGATACCACAATGATCCCATACTGTACTGCTTTGTCAATGAAGAAGCGATTTGCTAGAATCCAGAATTGAAGACGCCGCTTCTAGCATAGATGATGACGACGAAGACGCCGCTTTCAGCATAGATGATGACGACGACACTGTTAATCATTCAGATGCATCAAATAAATGGAGACTTTATCTATCCCATATAGAGCGTCGTATCCTATCCAAAGCACCTGTGGAGCTAGAAACAGGGCCGAATCTTTCCGGTGGCCAAACAATCCAGGCCGCTTTGGAATGCAATAGCGATATCGGCTCGGCGCCAGCAACAGCGCTGCCTTCAAGCCAAACACAGCCCTGAGGCACAAGAACAAGCTTCTCGTCATCTAACATTACCCAATCGTTGGTTAAGCCGACCAGCTTTGCCAGCTTGCTATCATGGCCGTTATCACGAAGCTCAAATTTTGAACAAACTCTTACAGATTCTGGCGACTTTGATACGAGTAATGGGCCATAATTGAACCTCGCTCTAGTATGCGACGAACGCGAACCGAAAAACGATCAAGAAGAACAATGTCGCCTTTAACATTTCAATATAGGCATTAACGCGTTTGAAGAATCCCGACCTCGATGTAGATTGGGACTCAGGTTGTCATCCCGAATGACCATTGCCGAGCCGATGAAATCTGGAACGATGACAGCGGCACCGAACAAGATCCATAGCGTCCGCTTGGGAACCAGCATGCCCGCCCTGGATCGCGAGTCTGTTCAAGCTCACCGCATTCTTTGTGGGTGCTGCTCTGATAGTGGAACTTAGTATGGCCGTATCAATGATTTTATAGATAAATAATAATGCAAGAAACTGAAGCTGTGTCTAGACTTATATGATGTGCAAATATACTCCATGGCAGCCGACATTATTTTCTCAACAATGGTAAGAAAATGTTTTAACGGATCACAGCATTTGCGTGCTGATTTGCAGTTTCAAAGTCCAGGATGATTGCAATTGTGTTCAGTCTATTGAGAGAGCAAAGTGAGTTTGTTGAAGATTTGACAGAATCCAGAGCCGAATAACGGTACCCAAGTGCCCAGCTCAGACAATTCAAGCTAGCTTGAGGGAAGCTTGAGACAATGTACAGTGGGTCTGTATTATATAATGCAATTTCAAAGTGCTGACAAATGTAGCTTTACCAGGCGATTTTTGCCAAAAATGACTTCGGATACGCACGAACGAGGGCCTTTCGGGTCTCATCCACGCAAACAATGCCAACAGCGAACCCGAACGGAATGAACCAATACTTGACCGGGATCGGTGCTGTACCGAAGACAGTTTGGATCCCAGGGCCATATAGAGAAATGATGCACACGAGAATGCTACCAATCATGGCTAAGAACACGACGAGGTTCTTCCTCGGGCCACTGAACGGGTTCGACTCCAATAATGAAACTGAGCGGTTACGGATGGAGAAGAGCGTCCCGAACTGGCAAATGGCCATAGTGACATAGTAAATACATTGACCGACACTGACATACGAGTTCAGCTGATCGAGCGATTTCCCGGCCCAGCCATCGCCCCATTTGTCATACGCGAGAACAAGATCGTAGAAACGTATGCCTTGTTCACTCATATACATGAACCACATGCCCATAGCTGAAAGCCAAATACACGGCCCGATAATCAGATAGATCTGGATGAAGAAGCGCCAATCTGTCAGGCGACCGGTTCGAGCATTTCGAGGCGGGCGCTCCATTAGATTCGATTCCGCGTTTTCGAACATCAGAGAGATGGACATGATAATATCGTTCGTAACGCAGAACAAAACTTGCTGGAACGAAGATAACGGGATTTGCATGCCGAAGATCACATTGGCAATTACGGCGATGAACTCAGTATAGGTACCTGCAATGAGCAATATCATTACGGGTTCCTCGAGATGGCGACGAAACACGTTTTACCTGCCGGCATGACATATAGTACCACTTTTTTCAAATTCTCAAACACGAGACGGCCGTTTTCAATGCCAACAAGCAACGATGAGAAATCGTTGTTCAGAAGAATCATTGCAGCGGCTTCCTTGGCGACGTCAGTTCCTGATCCCATAGCTACACCGATATCGGCTGCTTTCAGAGCTGGAGCGTCGTTGGTGCCATCCCCCGTCACTGCAACAACGTTGTCACCTCGTTTTTTCAGATTCTCGACAATAAGCAGCTTCTGTTCCGGCGTCGTTCGAGCGAATACCATCTCTGAGAACATGGTGGCAATATAGTCCCAGTCGTTGTCTTTCAACGCATCCAACTGAGCTCCATTAACTACAATCGTTCGAACTGTATCCTCAGCAGAGGGTCGCATATCATGCAACAGGAGGTCAGTCTTTAATGGCATCGACTTCTTCAAATCATCCAAATCTCCGAGACGATGTACTTTTTCGCTGGTGATGATCCCGACTTGTCTTGCAATTGAGCAAGCAGTCAGTTCGAAATCGCCAGTCACCTAACGCACCAATTGTCAAAGCTTTATGAGAGAATTCTGAAACCAAACCGGACAGAGTCTTTCAAAATGGAAGCTTTTGGCAGAATTCGGCATGAAGAGAAAACAAGAAACCTACCATGAAGACGCGAACGCCTGCTCGACGAATGGCTTTGACTGCTTCTAAAACATCAGCTCGAGGCGGATCCCGAAGAGCTAACATGCCAATCACAGTCATACTCTGCATTGAGGCCAGCACGAATTTCTCCAACGCATCCTGATTGCCGAGTGGTAACTGCACATCCTTTAAAGAACGTTGACACAGGGCGAGAACTCGAAGGCCTTCACTACTGGCTTCATCTTGAACGCGGCCGATTTCCTGCAATTCGCTTTTGCCGAGGTCAACGACGCCGCCTTTAGAGTTCATCACTTTGTTGCATCCTTGCAGCAAGATATCCGGGGCTCCCTTGACCAGCAGAAGAGCAGGCTCCGCGCCTTTACGTACAATCTTTGCCATGAACTTGTTCTTAGAATTGAACGCCATTGTGAAAATAGTGGTGTAATCATGCAGCGAAGGGAACAATGATCTGAACTGCTCCGAGTATTTCAGAATAGCGGCATCCGTGGCATCTCCGTTGATAGGGCGATCCGAAATCGGCAAATTTTCGTTTCCAGGAAGGAACTTAGCATCATTGCAAATCGAGGCGATTATATGCAAAGCTTGCAACGCAGGGTTCTCTTCAGATTCCTTAACTTGCTGATCGCTGCCGATTTCGGGCGTTTTAAGGCTCTTATCGAGAAACAGCGAGGAATGAACAGCCATTCGACCGACCGTTAATGTCCCGGTCTTATCTGAGCAAAGAACCGACATGCACCCTAAAGTCTCAACAGTGCTCAAGTTTTTAACCAGCACTTGACGAGCAGCCATACGACGAGCGATGATCGTCAAAGCCAGAGCGAAACAAACAGGAAGACCTTGTGGAACGAATGCTGCAAGGCGTAATATCAATAGGCGCACAGATTTCAAAATGCAGAGGCAATCCAGTAGTGATAAAGCTAAACCAAACCGGTATAAAGTTCAAGTACCTGTTAAACAGCCAATTGCGTTGATGATAGCGGTGGAAGCGGTTGCGTAATTGGGGTACGACTTACGTATCCAGAATACCCAGACTAGCATCGAGATGCCGAAGAGCGTGACAGCGACGGCCGAGATGATAACAGTGAAGAAATCGAGCTCAGCCTGGATAGGGGTCTTGACTGTTTTCTGCTTGCTCGACATTTTCAGAATTTGCCCAATAACGGTATTATCGCCGATCTGGATCACAACACCACGTCCACGCCCTCGAAGCACAAATGTCGAAGACAAAGCGACGTTTTTCGTTTCCAATGGGTTCTCGCTGGTCGGCTCGACAGTGCCAGCAACAGCGACACTCTCACCTGTTAGCAGGGATCGGTCGAACTTCAGATCAGAAGAGACCTCAATGAGGCGGACGTCGGCAGGAATCCGTTGACCCATGGAAAGGAGAACAACGTCACCCACCACAAGCGTGGAGGCATCGATACGCTGCTCTTTTCCATCGCGAATGACGACAGCTTGGTGCGCCACCAGGTTTTGAATGGACTTCATGATCCTGCTGGCATTCCAGTCGACATAGGCATAGAAGAAGGTCGAAGCGCAGATGACCAATGCCATCAAAATTCCAACTCCTAAACCAAAAGGAGGCGCATCAGGGCCGCCTAAAGGTTTCCAGGAGATAAGCGTGAGGATACAGGCGATCCACATTAGCGCGTTGAACCCTCCAAACAAGTAGCCGAGGAACTTTTTTACGTAATTGGTCTTGGGTGGACTCAGAACGTTAACACCTTTCAGAGATTTCTCAGTAGCAGCAGCAGATGTAAGTCCGTTTTTTGGGTCAGTCGAATAGCCCACGAACAGATCGTCGGGTCGCAACAGATGCGCCTTTATCGGTAACGGCTTCGGTTCCCGATGGGTACCATTGATGGTCGCTGCGTTGTTGAAGCTCAGCGTCCTGTAGAGCACCTCGACTTCTGGAAGCGAATCTGTCCGCACAGCGACTTGAAAATCGGAGCCTCTTCTTACAGAGCCCATGGCTTCTGGTATTCTGCCCACAGTACAGATTCAACACCTGACTGGCTCAATTGAGCTTGAAACGGCGCCCAGAGTGAGAGGGCACACGACTGACACGTGCTGATACAAGTAATTGAGAATTCAGGAGACTTGATAAACTCAAGTTGATAGTACCGCTGACTAATTCTGAACTGGAGGCCTTTTGAAGAAAAATCTGGAATACCGAACTTGTTGACTGTCACTATAAACAAGGGAAGCACCTTAAAGCACTACCACGTATTTCTTAGTCACATTTAGTATTTAAATTTCGGCGAGACTCGGATAGAACGAATTCCTTGCCATTGAAAAGGCAAAGTCTAGGCCCATCCTTGCTTCTAAAACGAGGTCAAATCCTCGTTATCGAACACTGCCGAGAAAGGATATGAGATGCTCTGTCCGATTTGGACGTGACACATGGATCTGTTGCTTGAACCTGGGACTTTATACAATTGAGCGCAATCATCTGCCATGTACAGTAATTGTAAGCATCGAGATAGAATGATGCTTTGGTACCTACAGTAACATAGGAAAATCCGATTTAGGATAATACCTAGTGAGGCGGTGCAACCCTCTCATGTCAATGATGTCATCTCGGGCAGCTGCAGTTTACAGTATCTTTCAACTACCGTATCCAGTAATAGTCGGGATTCGGGAGGATGCAGCGGTGGCAGGACCGAGCGATGACGGCGGCAGAACGTGGGCTATGGTGGACTGCAAGACAGGCCCTAATCGACCGTTTTTAGTAAAGCCTGCGCCGCAGGCGCTGGTCTTCTAGGTTTTTCGTTTGGGATTTAGATGTCTCACTAGATGATAAGCAGAATTCTTTCCTAAGTTATCAAACTTAACTGAGTAAATTTTTCGTATTCTCTAAGGTTGTTATTCACGGATCCAGGGACATGAATATCTTGTTGAAGCTTGGAAGCGGATTCCCATCTGTTGCGAATCTAAAGGTTTGTAAAAGCTTGCTCCGTATCAGTTATACCTGACCCAAGTATCAGTTACTCTTGGGTCAGGTCGTTGTGATATACATTATTATATCACTACTCTTAGATATTGATGTTGGGCACTTCGATCAATCCACGACTAAATTCATGCTAGCTTAAAGCGTGGTGCAGACACTATCGCGACATCAACTGTTACGTCAGTGCAGCGAATAATCCCCTCCAACCCATTCCGATGAATCGTGTATTTATCTGAAGGCTGCTATCGGCCGTCAACTCGCGTTCATTCAAGAGCTATTTTACGGCCAATATCGTATATAGTTCTGCTTCCCTCAAGACCGCCGCTCCTCACGTCTAACGTGTTTACATATATCAGTAATGTCAACACTTGCTTCTCAGATCAGCCGACATGAAACACATCCAAGCATTCCCGTGCTATATCGGACCTTGAGTGCCAATACCAGCTTTTTCCTTGAGGGCAAACCATTAGAACCGAAATATGAAGAAATTAGAGAGCTCAGTCACTCCGTTGATGAACTATGTCGTGTGCTGAGCACTCATAGAACACGAGGATTATCGTCCGAGATCGCAAAAGAACGCCATTTGGTACACGGCGCCAACGTTTTAAGCCCACCAAGAACCAATTATTTCAGAAAGTTTATCGCGTATGTTTTTGGCGGCTTCAACTTTCTCATGTGGATTGCCACTATGTTGGTGTTTATCTCATGGAAGCCATTATCTGGCGATCAGGCATCCGCATTTCAGTTGGGTGTTTGCATCATGTTGCTCATTGTAATTGCTATATCGACATTTTTCTATGCGCTCGTCGACTACAAAGCATCGCGTGCAATGGCATCAATCCAGAGTTTGGTGGCGAATACCGCCATGGTCAAACGCGATGACGAAGTCCTGACAATCGATGCTGAGACTTTGGTCGTGGGCGATCTCGTTTGTCTGAAACAGGGCCAGCGTGTTCCTGCAGACCTTCGTTTAATCGAAGTTTCATCCGATGCTCGTTTCGACCGATCCATTCTGACCGGTGAGAGTAAACCGATTGCGGCCTCAGTGGATCAGACAAGTCCCAATCCGCTCGAATCAAGGAATATGGGACTGTCGTCGACCTTTCTCGTTCGAGGGAGCGCTCGAGGTGTGGTGATCAAGATCGGGAACGATACTGTGATCGGAAATATTCTGAAAATGTCGATTGCGGGCAATACCAAAACGGCGATGTCTCCGATCCAGAGAGACATCACCTGCTTCACCATTGCGGTCTCGGTGGTCGCCGTGTTTTTCTTCTGTCTGGCGCTTGCAGTCTGGGGCGGTTGGATCCAGTATGCATACCCAGGGTATGAGACTGCCGCTGTTGCTATGATCAACGCCATTGGATGTCTAATCGGTAACCACAAAGAAAAGTCACGACCCGCCTGTTGCTAACAGAAATTGTTAGCATTCGTTCCGCAAGGTTTGCCGATCTGCTTCGCATTGGCTTTGACTATCATTGCCCGGAGGATGGCAAGACAGAGTGTCTTGGTGAAGAATCTGAATATGGTCGAAACGCTCGGCTGTATTTCGGTGCTGTGTTCTGATAAAACCGGGACTTTAACAGTTGGAAAGATGGCTGTTGATTCAGTCATCTTCATTGACGCCAGCATAACAGTCAGCCAAGGAAGAGTTCCGACCAATCTGACTATGCCTGCCATACCTCAACTACTGAGGATATCTAAAGTTTGTAATGATGCCATGTTCGAGGCGAATACCGAACATCTACCAGTTCAGGACCGCCCTGTCATTGGTGACGCTACAGATTCGGCCATTTTTCTGTTTGCTGAGACAATCAGACCGCTATTCCCTGGTATTCCAATGCACGAAATTCTGTTCTCGTTGGCGTTTAATTCGAAAAACAAATTCATGGCGAAGATCGTTGAAACAGAGAGTGGCTTAGCGACATTATTGGTGAAAGGCGCTCCCGATATTCTGCTCAAAGCTTCGAGTTATGTGATGCAATCGGATGGGGACGTGGTTAAAATCGATTTGGAAAGGAGGCAAGCTATTGTCGATTTAAAAGACAATGCAAGTAGGCAAGGCCATCGAGTGCTCGCTCTATGTGAAAAGCAGCTCGACTCTGAATCGATTCCGACTGGACAAGACGCCATGGAGACATTTGTTATGGATGAAACCAGGCACGGCCTGGTAATGATTGGGTTATTGGCTTTAAGAGACCCGCCAAGGATGGAAGTTCCTAACGCCATTCAAAGGATGCGACATGCTGGTATTCGTGTTCTCATGGTAATGTCAAAATTTCTCGTCATCCGATTTGGTTCAAGATTCTGAGTTGATTCAGGTAACTGGAGATTTCAAATTAACAGCCTGCTCTATCGCGACCAGTATTGGAATCATAACGGTTCCTGAAGTGCATATTAAGCGTGTAGCTGATCTGCCAGACCTGAAAGAAAGAGAGCCATTGCCACATGACCTCAAAACACAGGAGATGCGTCCTGAACAGGATTCTCCTCCCCGTGCTATCGTCATCAACGGACATGAAATCGAGGGTCTCTTTCAAAATGACTGGGACTTCATTGCCACCAAATTTAACGAGATGGTGTTTGCTCGTACGTCCCCTGAACAAAAGCTTATTATTGTTGGTAATTTGAAAGATCGCGGTGATAATATTGTGGCAGTTACTGGTGATGGAACAAATGATGCACCGGCCTTAAAAGCAGCTGATGTTGGTGTCAGTATGGGCAGTGGGACCGATATCGCCAAGGAGGCGGCCACCATGATCTTGCTTAACAACACCTTCTCGTCTTTATTGGTTGGTATCGAAAACGGGCGTCTGGTGTTTGAAAATCTAAAAAAGGTTTTACTCTATTTGATGACTGCTGGTATGAGATATCGGTTTCTGCTATGACTGTTTCTGATTTGTCTGCTTTGACAGGCACGTACACTGAATTTATTGCTGTCGCTTCAAATGCTTTCTTTGGCATGCAAATTCCTTTATCTGCTTTTCAACAAGTGCTGTTCTGCGTGACAAATGATCTGATCATGTCCATCTCCCTTATGTATGAGAAACCGGAGGCGAACTTGATGGATCGTCCACCCCGGAATGCTCGAACTGATCGACTGACAGACTGGAGATTTTTTGTTCAGGTTTATATTATCATTGGACCTCTGGTCTGGATTAGCTGTATGGGAATGTGGTTCCTGTATATGAGCACCCAGGGCTTAGGCTTCTATGATCTGTTTCTTGCTTTCGATCGCTGGATGATTACTTGGCGAGGCAAGTCCTTGGATGATCTTTCAAATGCCGTTTCAACTGGACAGTGCGTTTACTATGTAACGATGGCCATTTGTCAGATTGGAACGTTGCTCGCCGTCCGAAATAGAACTGTTTCATTATTCGACTCAAATCCGTTATGGGGTCCACGTCAGAATCTAGTTATTCTATTCTCGGTTGCTTGCAATATTGCTATATGTATCATTATCTTTTATGGATATTGGATTCAGGTGATATTCAACACAACGCCCATCCCTGTCAGCTTTTGGTTTATTCCATTCGGCTTCTTAGCTGCCATTGTCCTTGTCGATGAAATTCGGAAATATTTTGTAAGAAATTATCCAAGATCTCCTGTTTCAAAAATTGCTTGGTAAGGCTTCATTTATGATTCGTCGACCCAAACATCCAATATGAATAAAGAAATTTAGAAGAATCAAGAAAATGCTAGGAATGTGCCTCGCTTGAATTGCAAGCGCTGTGGGCTATTTTAAGACATCATGTAACTCTCAAAGCGAAGCTGCATCAGAATATGGCTTCAGGAGAAAACGGATTTTCCAAGAACTGCTAACCTTTTCGATGAATTTGTTAACTCAAGTCGACTAATAGCTTTTCTCATAAACTGCAACAATTGGGACACAACATGATTCAGCTCTAGCTTCTGCAGCTGTGAAACCAACAAAGCTGGATACCGAAAATTTCCAACAATTTTTCTCTGTCCGAAAACCGATCGTTCCAACCAAAAGAGCAATCCTCTCTGCAGGAAAACAGTCAAAATCAGTATGCAAAAACGGCGTTACAGTTTCCCGTCCCGTCAGCAGAGAAATGGCATCGCTTTGTCTAATACAACTGCATTTTGTCCCTGAGGATCCCTAACGTCTGCACTGTAATATTGAATGTTCGTGTTAATATCGTTAATTTAAGAGGGGTGTAAGTCCGAGTCAATTCAGCAATAATTATAATGCTTGGCGGATCAGAGCATTCGAGAACGCCTCGCAATCGGGGGCAGCTTTGCGCAGACCTCCAGGACGAAGCAAACGTCTCTGCTTCCAATTGAAATGCCCATCACCCGTGCTTAAACAGTCTGTATTGTAATCACCATCGAGACCGTCGCCAAGGAACAGCACCCTGCGATGATCTTCAGACATCAGAAAATATATCAGCTGTAATGTTCGCAGCTTGCAGCGAAGCCGTCGTATTGGTAGCCGTGCTGATCCGAGCAGCCGCTCACGAGTATTGAAACAGAGCCCGTCGTAGCAGCAATCCGTACTGGAAGCGAGCCGGTAATAGCGTTCGCCTAAAACACATTTAGACTCTGCAGAGCCCTTCTCTAAACCCTAACGTGACTGAGAAGGTGAAGGAGTTGTTGATTTAGAATAGAGAATGATGAGCTGGCCGAGATTGACCAGATAACGCAGCAGGATTTTAGCTTGGGTGTTCTGCAGACCTAACTCTCGATTCGTTTCAAACGTTCCTGGTTGGCCGAATCGTTGTTTCTTTGGCGACCGTTTTGAAAATGCCGAAACGAGGCTTCGGTGCGAGCATCACCTCTGACGACGACTCGGGCGTTGTTTGCAGGATCGAGATGCAATTGTTGTATGGTGTGATGATGTTGTTAAGCAATTGAACTCGGACCATGGAATGCTGCGTGTCGGAAATGTGTCAACGCAGGGACTCTTTAGTATTTATATCGCGTCAAGATGATACGGTCATACTCAGCGACCGAATTCCTGCAGGTTTTAGCCAGACAGTAAGGCAGCGCCCGATTATTGTAACACTACAACCGATAGCTAAGATCGAATCTAATCGGATGAATCATCAAATGCTATTTGAACGCTACAATCGGCCATCGACTCGAGCGGATTCAAGTGTTTATCTCTGGGCGAAGATCAAAGATCACAAGTCTTTCCTAAAGAAAGTCGCCCATTGCCTCTAAGGCTGTTTGCTCAGATCAACAATGGCTGCATTTACCAACTTTGAGGCACATCCCAGCATTCCAGTTCTATACCGGACCCTGAGTGTCAAAACCAGCCTTTCCATTGGAGGCAAACAGTATGAGCCGAAATTCGAAATTATTCCAGAACTTAGTCAGCCAGTTGATGACCTATGTCATCGTCTCCGAACTCATAAAACTCGAGGATTATCGTCCGAAGCCGCTAGACAACGCCATTTGGAACAAGGAGCCAATGCATTAACCCCTGCAAGAAGAAAATATTTCAAGACGTTTTTATCGTATTTTTTTGGTGGCTTCAATCTCCTCCTTTGTGTTGCCGCCGCCTTGGCCTTTACCACATGGAAGCCGTTATCTGGCCATGGGTCGTCGTCATATGACTTGGGCGTTGGCATCATACTGATCATTGTCATTGTCGTATCGACGATTTGCTATGCGATCGTCGACTACAAAGCAACGCGTACGATGGCATCAATACGGAGTCTGGTGGCGAATACCGCCATGGTAAAACGCGATGGTGAACTCTACACAATCAATGCTGAGAATTTGGTCGAGGGCGATATCGTTTGTCTGAAACAGGGCCAGCGTGTTCCTGCAGACATTCGTTTGATTGAAGTTTCATCCGATGCTCGTTTCGACCGATCAATTCTAACCGGTGAGAGCCAACCAGTTCCGGCCACTGTTGATCCAACAAGCCTCAACCCGCTCGAATCGAAGAATATGGGACTGGCGTCGTCCTTTCTCTCTCGAGGGAACGTCCGTGGTGTGGTGATCAAGATCGGGAATGGAACTGTGATTGGAAATATTCTGAAAATGTCAATCGCGAGCACTAGCAAGATGGCAATGTCGCCGATTCAGAAAGAGGTCACAATGTTCACTACTGCGATCTCAGTGATCGCCGCGTTTTTCTTCTGTCTGGCGATCGCGGTCTGGGGCCTTTGGATTGAGCATACATATCAAGGTAATGAAACAGCCTCTGTTGCTATCACAAACGCTATCGGGTGTCTAATCGGTAACAAACTGAGAATCAACTCTAACCTTGCTGACGGCATGCTTTAAGCATTCGTTCCGGAAGGTTTGCCGATCTGCTTCGCATTGGCCTTGACTATCATTGCACGACGAATGGCGAAACAGAATGCGTTGGTGAAGAATCTGAACATGGTCGAAACGCTCGGCTGTATCTCGGTGTTGTGTTCTGATAAAACCGGGACTTTAACAGT
>RBZT01000261.1:0-93666 GCA_003693705.1 Polymyxa betae
GGTCGGTTACGATTGTCCAAACGGTTGTTGAGTTGATGCGAAAATCCTCCGACATGACCAATGGCAGCAACTTGCTCGGCTGTTTTCGCTAATCCGGTTAGATGATTCAAGATTGCTTCCGCCTGCTTTAATACATCAAGTGTTTGTGTCCATATTTTATTTTCTCGCTCCAGTTTAGTGTTTGTAGAAAGGGATTTTTAGGGTTAGGGTTGAGTGGCCTCTTGTATCGTTCCAATCATGATCCTGTTTGTTTTTCATTTCTTTTTGAATATTGAAGCATGGCATCAACGGCCGTCTCGAGTGCTGCCCGGGCGATCTCGAGCCGCCCTCGAGTCGTTGTGGTCGGGACGGGGTGGGCCGGATTCCGATTTGCGAGAAGCGTCGATCGCCACCATTTCGACGTGGTCGTCGTCAGCCCTCGTGATCACTTCATCTTCACTCCACTTCTGGCGGTATACTGAAGCGCATCGGCTAACTTATTCCTGAACATTTATGAACGTAGTCGACAACGGTCGGGACTGTTGAGTTTCGAGCAATCATAGAACCGATTCGAATCCTGAGCGAGTTGAAATATTATGAAGCCGAAGTGGCAGCGATCGATTTGAAAGATAAAACTGTCCGCTGTGTTGATTCTACAGTATGCTATATGTACAGGCGGCCGGCTTATTTCGTTCCAATTGCTTGATCAGGTTTTGTTTGGTCAAGATGAACCACATCGGAAATTCACTGTCAATTACGATTATTTAGTTCTGGCTGCTGGAGCCAGATCTCAGGTCTGAGCTCTACCAGATTTCTCACTTTGTTTAACAACCTGCAGACGTTCTCGATTCCCGGTGTTGAACAGCACGCGATGTTTCTGAAACAAGTTGGAGATGCAAGAAAGATCCGACAACGTATCGTTCACGTTTTTGAACGAGCATGTCAACCAGGAGTGCGTTTGGTTAGACGTTTCGTCTCGTCAGTAGTAATGTATCAGTAGATCTCGGAAGAAGAGCGACGAAATCTTTTATCGTTTGTCGTTGTTGGAGGGTAATTACAATATTTCGCTCTCTATCAAAGTCTCTGATCTTGGTTGTAGAGGAGTAAGTCACAAAATGGCCTAGCTCGATATCGCTTGTTTATCGTTTTATAAGCCAACATCGATCGAGTTCGCCTCCGAACTGTACGATTTTGTTCAGGAAGATGTGACGCGATGGTATGGGCCAACTTTAGCTGCCGAAGTTCGAGTTGCTGTTTTGGAGGCAGGCAAAAACATTCTTGGTTCCTTCGACCGGAAACTTGCGGATTATACAACCAAGTTGTTCAAGCAGAGAAATATTGAAGTGTTCACTGAAGCTAAAGTGAAACGAGTTCTCAAGGAAGGCGTCGAGCTGGAAGACGGGTCCACCATTAAGGCCAGCTTGATAGTTTGGTCAACAGGTGAATACTGCAGTTACCTTCTGAGTATTTATTGATAAGCGTCAGGCGTTGCTCCAATTCCGTTAATCAAAAATGTATAATGCTCGCTAACCAGCAGAGAGTGTTATCTAACTTTTTTCGCAGATGGACTGTCCAAAAGATGCCCGAAGTGGCCGAATTCTCGTAGATGGCCATCTGCGAGTTTCTTCACTAACAGGAGTATTTGCATTAGGTGATTGTGCAGTTAACAAAGAAGAACCGCTTCCATGTACAGCACAGGTTGCTCAGCAACAAGGCAAATATTTGGCCGATCTTTTCAACAACTCGAAACTTGCTCCTCAGATACTGGAACCTAATAACGTTAGGATGCCAGATCAGTTACGACGTTTCGTTTGATTCTGACAACCTCGTAGGCAGATGCGAAACCGTTCAAATATCATCATTTAGCAATGCTGGCTTATGTTGGAGGTTGGAATGCCATTGCTGATATTAAGAATTTTGCTGCTACTGGATTCGGAACATGGCTTTTTTGGCGCTCGGCCTATTGGACAAAGTACGTTTTCTATTCAAATCTCTGTCTATGAAAGACCTTAATTGTATACTCTTTAGGAATGTCTCCATCAGAAACAAGATTTTGATACCGATGTGTAGGTTTCACAGCAAATGAAGAGCTCGTGTTTGCAATCAGTAATAACTTATTGGTTAGATTGGTTCAAGGCATGGATTTTCGGTCGTGATATCAGCTCCTTCTGATAATTTGATCTCCAATCCTAACTCCACACTGCGTTATTCTCAATAAAACTTTTGAAGATCAGAAATTCGAAGAGAAACTTGATGGGTCATCACTTCGGAAACTGAGACGGAAAGTGATCGTCATCTGCAATGGCGTCTACAAGACCAAAGCCTCGGGTCGTAGTGGTAGGGTCGGGATGGGCATGATGCAGGTTCATATGTGATATTGATCGTCATCGATTCGACTTCGTCGTCGTCAGTTCTCGTGATCATTTTGTATTTACACCTCTGCTTTCTGTAAGGAAATCATTTCAAAACTTCACTGCGCTTATTGCTTCAAGCCAACTACACTTGGTACAAATGCTTATGAAGCAATTATCGAGCCTGTTCGAAAACTTTCCAATATTACGTTTATGAAGCTCAAGTCATTGATGTGAAGGCTACAGGCAAGCATCGATTTTTGGCCGGAGTAAAACTTAGGTGTAAAAAACCCGATTCAAACAGCAACCAGAAAACACAAGAAGAAATAGCGGGTTCCGAGGTGAAATAAATGAATTAATGTGAAAATCAGTGGAAGATGTGAAAGCGTTGTAAATGACCGAGCCGACGCCAAGTCGCAAACCTGGTGGGCATGAGCATGAGCGCAGTTTCGGGATAAAGAAGCGCATCCAAAGCGGAAAATCGTGCCCAGCGCTGAGCCGCAGACCAGTCGGCAGGTCATCGTCGTGACCCTCGACACAGTCCTGTAATGCGATATCCCTTAACCGCATTCTGGCCATGGAGAAGGATGGTTCTGGTGGAGATGCGCCTCCATCCAACAGTAAGCTAAGAATGTCACGAGTTAAGGTCGCCTGTTGTCTGTGCTCGGCCGCCAAAGTTCGTTGTGATCAGAATCGCCCTTGCTCCAGATGCAAGGCACGTGGCACCAGCGATCTTTGCGTCGATCGGGCCGTGACGTCGACCCCGAACCGTGCCGTCACCAAGCAGCTCAAAGAAGTCAAAGCTTGCAACCCTTGCTATCTGGCTAAAGTCGCTTGCAGTGATACGCGACCATGCCCTCGCTGTGTTCGTCTCCAACAGCCTGAGAGTTGCATTATTCTTTCAAGACGGAACTCTTCCCAGCAGCAGCGTCAGCACCCAACGCATCCACCGGATGCAAGCGGTAAACCGGCGACGTCGGCAGCCGCTCTAATATCGGTATTCGCGATCCCCGTCATGGTCCCGACATCTCTTCGAAACCTGTTCATGAATGCTGCATATGTTCGATATAGCGTCGGCGAAATAGCGAGGTTTGTGAGAAACTCCAGCAGAATGTAAGAACGCGTCAATATCTAAATCAATTCAAAATCAACCGGTTATATGAAAAACAAACCAGCAACGCTTACTGACTTCGCCAGGTCTCCTCTACTGGAATCGCTATCATCAACTCTATCGGCTAGCGATCAAGTAAAATTGCGGAAAAACCTTCTTTCCATTGCCGCTGGCAAGGAATTGGTCGACGAACCCGAAGCAGATGAAGCTCCCACCGCCTGCAGCCCGTTTTCTGTAGTGAACAATTGCGTCAGATCTTTTCTTGGGTTGTTCGAGTTTTTACCAAAGTTAACTGAATGTGTGCAGCTGCCTATCGATCTGCTTAGCATTGAGCCGAGCACCACATCTGACGCCGTTGTGAGATTTCAGGTCAACATTAACGACCCTTCAACAATTCGGAACACGATACAGATGTCTGCTTCAGCAGAATTACTGCTCGGATATTCGGTCGTGCAAATCCAGCGCGCCATCGAATCGACTCCGGCGCCCAAATCGCAGTCGTCTGTCACATTTATAAATGTATACTGGAAGTAAGCGAAACTAGTATGATCGGTTTTAGCGGCTATAAACCTGGTCTATCGGTCAGATTGTTCCATCCATCTTCATGGGAAGTCATCGCCTGCAATTACCTGGACTGCGTCATTCGTGAGTTGAGCTCAGCCCAGTTTCCTGTCCGTCTAATGCGAAGCGATGCCCGGACTGTCGATGTGTTATCAAGCTGGCAAATGGGAGTGACATCGTCTGGAATCCATACAATCACTGTCCTCTTTACCCCGCTCATTACAGATCAAACCTGATTTCACTTCTGCTAAAGCGATATATGATTATAAATGTTTTGACTTATTAAAGTTACAAACCTAGCGTAGGCCATACCGTGATACTTGCCAAGCGTTAGCGTTCACCCGACAAACGCGTGGTTTGAAAAAATTAGAGCTTTGAATTGGGAAGTGATCACTTGAACGGAACGAGGGCAAAACAACATGACCAACAGCATCCCTGTCAGATATGGGAACCACCAAATTGCGAACCAACGCGCCTCAAGGCACAAGCTCGCTTTGGAGCGACGACGGCGACAATACGAAAAGCTAAGAGCTTCGTAAGCGACCCTGAACTAGGCGTGATATTACTGTGAATGGCCAAACGAAGCCAGATTCGGCTCGGTCTTTCTCCTCCTTGAAGGATTGCCGTGCCGAAACTAAGCACGCAGTTTAGCCTCGTGTCATTCGCACTCAAATGAAACGGTACTTTACGGTTGATACCACAGGCCCAGCCTTCTATTTGAAACGTGACAGCAGGCAACTCGAACTGGAGGTCCCTTTTCGGGTGTCGGCTGTCTTCCTTACTGTTTTGCTTTGCGTTGTAGACAGGTAGGTAGATATTGGCTTCAAGAGCCATACCAACATGATATCTAACACCATGAGGTAGGATTCGATGAGTTAAGAAGATGTATTCTTGCGATCTCTCGTAATGTTTTATTCTAGTTACGCTTCATGCATTTTGTTAGCGTCGTCATTTTCAAGCAGGGATCTTTCCGATAATATCTGGTAGTGTAAGCGTTTCAATGACAGGTAGAAGGAAACAATAAGAAAAGAGCAGCTATAAGAAATTACCATAACCTGAATGACCTCACACAGTAAGTCACTGGATTTGAGGGGCCTAATAGCGATTACCTGATTATGATTCATGAACGCGCTAAGAAACAGATAGGAATGATAAACAACTATTGAACAAAGAATTTTGGCTGTTTTCCAAATATCTTCGGTTATGCTGGAAACAGGACCTCGAAGTAAACGAACACCTTGTAGGGTTGCTTCAAACAGGCTATAGAATGTCAATACCAGAAAAAACGGGTAACCATTTGCTTACGAAAACACCAAGATTAGAGATGAATATGGGAATGTCTTGGTAGCAATATGAGCCCAGGTCATCAGTAACGACCCATTAAGGAATATGGCATCAAATATAATACTTTCACGATTGCGATGCGTTTTGCCGATGCTTTCGATTAATTCATAAAATTGGCTAGTGCATTCAGAGGTTGGCTTAGCTTTATCCAAACAAATACCTGAAGTAAAACAAATAAATGCATGGTAGTAAACTTGACCAGCTGCTTTGATCAAGAGTTATCAGAATCAAATCAGTGGGAGAGGCGGCATGAAGAAGTTGCTGAATCGTTCTGCATGTAATCACAAGCGAGATTGTAAATCTAATTGCGACACTGTATTTCGGTGGAATCTGAGATTGTGGCTGTTGCCGGCAGATTGCTAGATTCGGCATTCGGGAGAGATGCGTCAGGCTTGCAATCATTGGAAAAGCAGCAGTATCCAACGGAAATGAAGCTATCATCATTGGGAAAGATATAAAAAGATCGAGAAGATTCGGTACAGGCGTGATCAAACAGCACAAAAAAAGTCAAAAAGAACATTCTGCAAGCAATTACAATCAGGAATTTATAGTTGGCATTGGAAGAGAAGTAAGCAATTTAGGCAACCTTCTTCTTGGCTTCCGGCTTGCGACTATAGGTGGCAATTGCAAACTCTATAAACATGTAGAGAACAATAGCCGCATACGTTTGAGTAAGCGACAATGACATGGTCTGAATCAGATAGCGTTATTAAGGTTGTAATGGTAAACAAAAAAGTAATACCTGGTGTGGATTTAAAGCACCTTCGGTAGCGTAGTATCCATACGTCACAAACAAGCCCAAAAAGAACTGGAAGATCTGCAACAAAGTCACCATGATCTTGAGTTTTGGGCGGAACCCAATCGTCGTCATCGCATAATAAAAGTACATGACGGTATGAACCTATCCAATCATAAAGAATATTGGAATGGGCCAAAAAGGCTACTTACAAATGCATTGAAGATGACAAAGACCCAAGTGCAGGGGCATCGCGTAACGACGGCAGTCCACATAGTGATCACAGCACCGATATGGTGGAAAACCTGCAAGGTTGAAGGACGGCCGCCCTTATACAAGATGATCCAGGTATCCAAGAACTCGTAAAATTTACTAGCAAGTAAATTTAGCAATAGATTCGATAAAGTCAAAAACAGACCGACCTGATGTAGAACGCCCAAGCAAACGGCCCAAAGAACGCCCAATGTTCACCTTTGTAGGCATTCAAAGCGAAACTACGCCATGATGATGCCTTTTGGACGGCTTGAATAAAATCGGGACAAGTTAAAGCGAAAATAGCAGCAGAGAACACCATCAAGCCAATGTTGTGAAGGAACAAAAATATCTTCACGATAGCGGAATCGGGTTTACGCCTTTTAGCATTGCCATTGGATTTCGGCCAGAATACCAACAGAGTCAACACATAGCTGCAAATTGTTATTTCGATTGCAATAAAAACTGATGGAAGATTTACAAGGCGCAACCGATAAACGGAGCTTTCACGTCCATGAGAGGATAAGGTTCGTTCATAGACGAGAACCGTTGAATAAGATCGTTAGACTTGGACGCGAAATTGGAGGTGAGCGAGTTCATGAAGTCCATAGCGAAGTTGGCGGCCGTCCAAGCGGAATGAGATCGATAGCCGATAGGGGTCGATGGCGGATCCCTCTTCCGGACTAAAATTCCGCACATAATCTGCCGGCTCGGCGGGCTTGACAGCTGATTTGCAACAAAATGTTTCCGGTTATGTTCCCGTGAAACGGTGTCCAGCAATCTAACCTGACGACTTGGTGCCTGTGAGCATGAATTAATTTAAAATTATGTTTTCTGTACGCGAAGCCTGTTATCCATCATGGTTGAATTTAATTTTTATATAAATCGAAAACAGCTCTGAAAATCTGAGTTTCTAAAAGTTGAGAAATTATTATTCAGGATAATGATAGAAATGTGATTTCGGTTTCCGAGATGACTAATATAATATAAACTGTGTTTTCGTTCGAGTACCATAGGCAACCCTGTAGAGAGACATCAGCTCGATTGGATCGAATCTCTGTATACGCATTCCTTAATCGGAGCTAGAAGTAATGCCGGCGGAGATGGAGGGCGACGAGCTCGTGGCCAAGGCTCGCAAAGCTCATACTAAAAATCTGTTTAATTGGACGGCGGATTGGGCGTCAGCACTGCTGTACTATGAGCAGGCCGCCAACGCCTACAAGAAAGACGCCGGTGCCAGTTGCCAGACAAAAGCTGTTGAAGCCTTGCGCCAGGCGTCCAAAGCAGCGGAGGAACTATCTAACGCTAACGCTGCCGCAAAGCATTTATCAGCGGCTGCCGCGATAACCTTGAAACTTGGCGATAAGGTATTGATGGTTTCAACATTCGGCAAAAGTTAAAAGAAAACTGCAGAACACTGCGGTAGCTTTAATGAAGGATGCTGGGAAATTGTATCAGGAGAACACGCAAGCCAGAAAAGCCGCCGAAGAACTTACTAAAGCTGCCGGATGGATTCGAGATGAGAATCCTGATCAGGCTTATGCCTTGTATAGCGATGCCTGCGACATCTACGAGACCGAGGGCCAGACTCAAATGGCACAAGACCTGTACAGGACGGCTTTGGCGTTCCTGATAAGGGAGAATCGCCTCTCGGACGCCATTAAACTTTTGACCAAGCAGAACAAGGGCTTATTCAAACACATCGGTTCTTTTTCGGAGGCCTTTAATAAGAATTGCCTGAACGTTTGCGTGTTGCATCTGTCTTGCCGCGAGACACAAGAAGCCGCCATCAAGTTGACCGAATTTCAAAGGTAGCTCCACTGCTTCCTTGCTGTTAATGTTGTTTAGTGCCGTCGCAGCGCTCCATCGAACTTTCTAAACTCGAATGAGGGCACCTGTGCGCAAGCACTCGTCTCTGCGTTCCAAGAATGCGACCCGGAAGCACTGACGAAAGCGAAATCCGATCGCACCTTAAATTACGTTGACAATCAGGTTTGTATCAAAGCTTTTTCTAGAGCTGAAAATACTGAGTGCTGGTACAAGATTGCTCGATTGGCCCGGGATCTTACTATTGACGATTCGGCAAGAGAAGCTGCCAAAACGATGGGTGCTGCAGCTGCGTCAGGCGGTGATGAGATCGACTTGACTTAGAAACAGTTGACTTTCTTGACATGGATTCGCCCATGCCGACTATTTATAGGTTAAATAAAGATAATCGTGACAATTTGGGTCAACTAGAAGAGCTTTCTTGCTCCTGGGCGAGATTCTTGGCCTTTTCTTCCATTCGTCTTTTATAAGCGATCGTTCGCTCACCAACTACTGTTTTCAGTCTGGCCATCGACTGTTTAACCTTCTTTAGACGTCCCGGATTTGGCATCATAACTTTCTGGGTTCGGCAGGCGTGACGAAGTGATAGCAACATGTTCTTTTCTTTCAACAGAACATACCAAAGCTTGTGCAGATCTTCAAACGACTTCAGTCTTAATTCTGACGCCCTCCATGCTCGGCCTACGAATCAATGTTAATTTCGCTACAAAATAACACCCAGCTATAACAGTACCCACCGACGCGAATGGCATTGGGATCGTCGACGAAAGCATTCAAAGGGCTGTTATTGGCAACAGAAGATGTCGAGCTCCATCGAGCAATAATAGACGAGCGCATGCGACCGGTAGTAGACCCAGACAGCAATCGCTGCAGCATGGTTGGAGGAAATGATGATGGTGAGAGGCCACCTACCTAAGCGACATAGTTGCGGGACCCTCTATCAGTCACCATCTCGCATTTTCTCAATTCATTTTGTGTTTTATCAAGATAAGGAACAATGAATTGGATTGGATTCATCTAGTTCGTCGATCTTTGTCAAGAGGCGGCTCTGCAGGATTTTTATGAAATTGGAATACCTGGGGTGCTCGGGTTAGAACTGGTGGCCATTTTATTATTACTTTGGCTTTTTTTGGTTCTTTAGCAGCGATTTCGAGCGGACGAATGGCCTCGGCGCCATCGCTTGTTTTGTCTGCTGGATGCCCAGATTGCATTCGAACAGGTTCACGAACGTGTTTGATATTTCAAATGATAGCTGCTGCGACCGAAACAGGCAGTTGTCTTGGAATTTGAGAGTGTTCAGATACGCCTCAATCCACAACGTATGACAGCATGGGTTCCTCTGTTTCACTGTTAAATCTCTGATTGTTGCAAACGCTCGATCAAACCATGATCCGTAAATCATCGCTTCGTAAGCTTGCCTGAAGCTGTTTATATGCTTCCTCTAAGTTAGCTTTGATATCGAATTTGTCCTACCATTTGTTTCAGTTTTAATAGCCTACACGTTTGATTTTAACCTCTTTTGTTGGTCGTTTCGGAGTCTCAAGAAGATCGACCAGCTGTTGCTTCTGCTTGTTTTTTAACGATCGTTTTTTTCGGTATATCAATGAATTTCTTTTGTTGTTGCGAAGGCTTTCTTCTTCAGCTTGTGCCTGATCCAAATTTTCGATTACAATACCTGAGCAAAGCTTTACGAATTAATTGACATGCCCTTTCTTATACCTATAAACAGGTTTGCAAAGACAAAGTTCCCTATGAATACAAAGGTAATTAGAAACAATCTGGGCCAATCTTGCCCAGGATAGGCCTGGTCGAGATCTTGTTGGAAATTTGTCCAGTTATTACAAGTAACCATATCCCAGAGAGTGTATCTAAATGAGGTCAGTCTCCAACGGCTAAATGATATTCAGGTATACAGAGCTGTTGGTAGATCAACCCAGTCATTCGGGACGTTGTCTGGAATATCCTGTCCGAAAAGATACAGTCCTGCTACAGCGAATATGTACATGATTAACAACAATAGGACCAGCAGGCTGCCGATAGAATATATCGTTTTAAGCAACGCAACCACAATAATTTGCAATGATCGAACGAAAGATACGCTTCGTAACGCCCGTATTGCTCTTAAAGCTAGACGATATCAATTTCTCTAGTTTGCTAAATAGCTGGAATTCACCGCGAAAAACACGAAGGTAGGCCACATTTCCCAGTATTGCTATATCAAACGTGTCGCGAATGAAATCGAATATCGAAACCACCAGAACGAAGAAGTCGAATCGGTTGTAGCTGTTAGAAAGATACCCTTTTCCTAGGGCAATGGCTTTAAGAACGAATTCCGCCAAATAAAGGACCAAGAACACGATATCGGCTATCTGATACGACTTATTTGAAATCGAGAGATCGGGGACTGTCTTCAATGCGATGGAAACCGAATTCATCAATATCGCTAGCATGATTACTCTCTCAAAGTACACATTCTGTTTGGCATTAAGCATCGATACGAAAATGCCTTTCGGGATCTGCTTACATTCACGATGAAAGCGACGAACTGCTGAACCGATACATCATCCGTGTTGTTTTTGGTGTTGTCTGCAGTTTTTTTCAGGATACGCGATTACAAAACCAATGACAATGCACCACCTGATAGAGTATTTAGCTGTGCTTGCAATATTGATTTCGCGAATCGAATATCATCATCAATCGCGGAGAGACGATTTGCTTCCATTATATCAATCGGGTACCATTGGACCGCTCCTCTATTGGTGTCATATTTAAGATACAGATGGCATAGTTAAAGTTTATTTAGCCAATAGGCCCAGCCCTTCACACCAATATTAGCTTGATAACTCAATAGGCGGGACAACCATGCCGACATTGCTACAACTTTCACAATTGCAAGGTTGTAGGAAAGCCATAGTTCAAGAAAATCTTCGCGGCCGTTTTGTGCCAGCAACGTTGTCATTATCAAATGATTCTGGAGCAGGAGAACTTGCAGGCTCTCCAGCTGCTGTAGCTGACCGCTTACGTCTTCTGGACTCTTCTTGAAATCCCTCATCCGGGTTAACATCACTGGCTTTGTCATCGTTTTCGGCGTCTATCAGCCCGCTTAACACACGCCATTTTTTGGCAAGCGATTTGGTCGAGCGATCGGGGTTATCACCCCAATATTCGGCTAAAATTCGACCCCAATCCTGTCCAAATCTAGCCACACCTTCCTGAGTAGAATGTCAGGTACAACATTAAAGAAGGAGGCCTATCACATACTCGAAGGTTTTGCTCTTCCTTCTCAGTATAGAACCTCTGCGTTGCACAGATGTGCGATCTATCGCCGTTCTCTGTGGACTCAGGAGCCGAAGAACGTCTCGTTCTGCCGCCACGCTTCCCTCGTAATTTGGGCGCTGGCAGGCTTGACCGCCTCGTCTGATTTTCCTCCATATTCTCCTCGCCACCCTGTTCGGGTTTCGTCTCTTCTGGAGCCATCTCTGCTGTCAGACGATGCCATCTCTCACTCAGTGCCTAAATGACAACTGAAAATCTGCTTCAAATAAACCACCAATGCTCATACTCTCGTGTTCCTTCCCCGGAAATCATACGTTTCTAGAATGGCGTGCCAATCCTTGCCAAATTGAGCGACGCCGGCTCGAAGATTATCGAGATCGGCTGTCGTCCAGCGCATCGCAACCCGGCGCTTCCCTTTGGGGGAACGGACAGCGACGTCCTCCTCATCAGCCCGAACTGAATCAATACTTTGCATTTCCTCATCAGAGACGTCCTGATCGGATGGAGATTGTATCGCAGCCGGAACGAACGTTGGATCGTGGCGTCGGAAAACGACATAGAGATATTTATGGTCGAGGCAAAATCGTGAATAAGTCCCGACGTCATACTCGGCGATATCGCAGGTCAGCTCCTTATCGGTGCTCCGGATGACGTACCAGCCCGTCAGAAGAGCCTGGTCACGGTTGAAGTGATCGCACATGACCTGACGATATCAGGAAGGGCTGAGAGTTAGCAGCGAACGCGCTTACCTCGGGAGAAGGCGAACGACTGCAGCTGAACGCCAAGGCGTTGGTCAGCGTCGATAGGAAAAGCCGGAAGCCGACCGGAGTCAGGTCGTGGTCGAAGACCTCGCAGGTGACGCCGGTTGGCAAGCGATAGGCCGCCGGCAGCGTCGAACTGGGCTGGAAGTACATCATTGAGGACGTCATCGCAGCTGGTCGTGGCTCTGAAAATCTGACTGCCACGACGGAGTTCTTTCCGCACAATCTTCTCAGGCGACGTTCTTGTTCGAATGAGTCGACCTGGGCTCCTCCGTAACCGACACGAATTCGTTGATTCACCACTGGCAACCATCAAGCGGCACATTGAGCAACTCCTGCCACGCTTAGAAAAATCGTAAAAAAAGCGCGGCTCTGTTATTGATAAGATGGGAATTGCATCAGAAATCATTGAATGAAACTATGAAACGTCCCCGCGTCTTAGAAATGTATTGTTGGAGTATCATATTGATTCCACGACTACATGCATCGTTATAAGATGGGGCGATGGTGCTGCCTACGGGGTCTCTATACCGAGATGGGTGGGAGCAGCCCTCTCAATTTTGCTGCTTGTTACTAGAGGAAGGAACTTGTCGGCGCCATCTTCAGTCATAATCATATCGGACCTCGACGCTGCCGGCGCTGGGCTCCAGGACCCGATTATGAACCGGGCCTCGGGGCTCAAAACCGACGATACCGATTCGCTGCTGAATGACGACGAGGTCGCATGCTGATCACCCGCGTCGCAAATCACTGAACTGTTTAGAAATCGCTCTTCCAGTCGGTCCTGATTGACAACGCGGTCGATCCCAGAGGACGTTGGAGTAAGAAACTGCCCTGGACTCGTCGGGTTCTGTTCTGGGATTGGGTCCTAGCTTTAGGGCTCCTATTCGCGGCTTATGGCGTCACTTTATTCGAACCATTCCATCAAGACATAATCGATCATGACCCATTCCTTTCAGTAAGTAGAATTGAAAACATGCTCTGTTTACGCTTTCTTGCGTTTGAAATGGCCTTTGCCTTTCTGATATCTCGAGTTTGGTCCACACAGGCAGTTTTGCTATTTTCTGATTGTATGCGTTTGCTGACATGTTGAAAGCATCCTGTCAAGGAACAAACTGTTCCGACTTGGCTTTGTGTATTATTGGGAGCTGGGCTGCCGGTAATCATCTTCGTCGTCTTCAGTCGATTTATCGTTGGCGAGTCGCTGGATGCGCTACGATCTATGGTACTGATCAACCTCCAACGCAACCAAAGTCTATTTTAATGTTTTTCAAACAGCTGGGTTTGATACAAAGCATTTCGATTACCGAGACAACTACGGCCTTGCTGAAGAATTTTGTTGGGCGCCCTCGCCCGAATTTCTTTCAGCTTTGTAAATTCAGCAATGGGTTGTGTCAGGATCGGGTTGGCATTAATCTTTTCCTGTTCATATCACGAACTCATCTGTTTATTCAGACGACTGAATGGGAAGCATATCGCAGTTTCCCGTCCGGTCATTCGTCGTTTGCATTTTCAGGTATGTCTGTTTACTTGTGATGATTTCAAATCACCAACTCGATTTAATAGGCCTACTTTTCCTATCTTTATGGCTACTAGGGAAATCGAGAATATCGTGCTCTTCGGGTCCTTCATTTGCGAAAACTTTGAGCTCTATGACACCTATCGTGTTGGTGTGGGATTCCTGTATGCTGCTTTTCGACTCTTACATTTGAACTGTTTTCTCAGACTGGCCATGTTTATCGCTACCAGTCGTATCCGAGATTGTTGGCATCACCATAGTGATGTTCTTGCCGGGGTTCTGATTGGCTCAGCGACCTCGTTATACGCGTATCGTACACATTTCCCTTCTATATGGCACCGAACAAGTCCAGATAGACCGTTTCCATTACCGCCTGAATCAGATTTTTAACCGCTGTTTTCTCTCTGCAACTGGACGACTGGTTGTTCATTATGTGATTTCAATCCCATTAACTTAACAGATGTATATATTAATGATCTTTATCTGTATCAACGCGATTTCGGTCACATTTAGAATTTATCTTTTTTCTGACTTGTCGGATCAAAGCTTCCACAGTTTCATCAGGCTCTAAATGCATTGATTTCATAGCGTCATACATCTCTACGCACCGATGATGGTTTCGCCGTTTAGCGTGCATGTGGATCATCATGGAGTACGTGACAGCATCTGGTTTTACATTCCAGCGATCGATATCTTTGAAGATGGAATCAGCAAGGTCGATGCCTTGGCACCTTTCGGCAGCAGATATAATAGCTGTGTAAGTTATGGCATCCAGTTGGACGCGTAATGTTCTTGATTTACATAATAAGCTAAAAACAACGTTAAATTGTCCTTCAGAGTTACAGTTTTGGAACAGAAACAGAAATGTTTTTCTATCAGGTGCGATATTTTTAGTTTGCATCTCCTTGAGAATGTCAAAGGCCGATTGCATCGAGGAGATACTCAGTAAGGCATTATAATGGAAGGCCTAAACCTGTCAACATAAAAAGAACAATGAAATAGATGACTATACTACCTTGGCAGAATATCTTTGCTGGTACGATACGAATATTTTTTTGGCGACGCCAAGTGATTTCATTTTGACAGCTTCCACTAGAGAATCGCCTAAGGCTTTCCCAGTGACTCGCAAACGATCCTGGAGGATTCGTTTTCGAGTCTTGGAATCCGTTGTGGTCTCAGCCATGCTGCGGGATCGGTCGGCATCGTTGCATAACGCTTGAACCGTTCGTAACAGCCGCTGCTCAGCTGAAGAAACCGTCTTAACAGGCTCCTGCACGCGGCAATTAATAAAAAAGGGAAAGCTGGAAATGAGAACCTTACAAGTTTCGCAAGAAGACGGTCGAAGCATGAAGCAGTTTGAGAAGGTTGCAAACGATTACTCGCCACGTTGGAATGGCGCCGGATGGCTGAGAACAGCGTTATCATAATGACATGGTTCCCGCATGGGGCTCATGCCCGAGTAAATCGCAGTATGCGCGCATAAACCGTATCAAACGACAGATAATCATATTGTATGATCAATGACAAGGTTTCACTACTGTTAGATGAATTGGCTCTTATATTAAATTCATATTATCATCTATTATCTAACTTGACGTTGCCCTTAAGGCCTTTACTAAAGGCAAGTTTTCGAAGACACCAAAGTTCTGAGCTATCCCCAGCAAACTAAACGACAGCCAGTCGTTGCATGTCTGTTGGTCGAAATACGCCCCGTATCTGTACAATAATGGGTTAAATGAACTTGCTTGACGATTCAAAACAGCATACGCTAATAACATCAAAGAGACACCGACAACTAGAACGGCAATCACAGAGTAGGCAGCTATCAGGACTGGACTGCATGATACGTACTGGACTCCCATCTGTCTCTCAGCAGGTATAGCATTTCTTATGTGATCAATGCGGTCGACCAGTCTCCGCCAGGAACTTTTCTCCTTCTCATTCATCGATTCATATCTCATTTGTTTCAACCGGGACAGCTTAGCTTCAGGATTTTGGATTTGATAAGGCTTGGTCTTTCCTTGACCCTTAACCCAAATAGCAGACGAGTTTTGCCTCGAAAGCGTTGTTTTCGTTGCTTCGACTTGGACAGTATTTTCGGTAGCTGGTATTTCTTTGATCGAGCTCATACGTGACAACGTTCCGTGCGTTGGCACAACCTGTAAAGCAGGATATGGAGTCGAAAGGTTCCCGGACGAAGGTTGCTTTGACTGTAGATTACTCAACGAACCTTGCCGGGATAAACTGAAAGTATTTTTGATTCTTTCGGTGACGTCAGCTACCAGGCCGCTCGAAGTTCCTTGCTGAGGCGCTTTGGAAGCTGTTGGGGAACTTGTCAACTTAGGGGAATTCTTTAAAGCAGGGTGGGCTGCAGCTTGTTTCCCAGCTTCTGTTGAATCTTGTTTAGGTTGAGCAGGGAATGAAACGACCTCAGCCTTCTGGAAACGATTTGACTCTGTAGTTTCAATCGCCATGTATAATCGGTTCTTAGCAAACGACCTGTTCTTTGTTGAAGAGGCTGATGGTGCTAACTGCTTGATTGCATCCGATCCAGCCGAATTACTGGGCGGTTCAGCACCTGATGCAGAGCCTGCTGGATTCTGATCACTGCTGCCATCCGGTGGACGTGCAGTAACATCGAATTGTGGAAAATCAGCAATCACAATTGGAAGAGATTGCGATTGGCTTGCTCTGTGTGCAGTTAACGACCAGGCAGTGGCAATCTCATTAGATGGATGAATCTTTAAGCGCGAATTGGTTGTACTTGTAAGTTGTTCATTAAGCGGTTTCTTCTTTACTAGAGGTAAAGAGAAAGTCTAGCAGCAAGATATCAGAACTTCAAACAGACCTTGACATTCTTCTTCTTACCAATCCTTTTCGAAACCGGTTAAACGTGATCTCGGGTGCAAGAAGGTCAATGCCTTGCTCTGTAAAACAATTAGAATAAGATCGAGATGCCGAAACGCATAAGTGGATTCTTACCGAAAGCCCATCTACGCTCGATAATAGACATTTTCTTGAAATGAATAAAGAAAAAATAAGTCATCATCGTGGATGCGGGTAACTAGTCCGATGTTAGGGGGGAACAATCACAGTAAAGGATGTTGGAATACCTGAATGGCAGCGGTGCAGATTCCAACTCCGACCTTCTGTTGCCAAGTCGTCTCTTTGAACCTGGTGAACAATGCTGATAGCATCATATTGCATAAAATCGACCAGGACAAAACTACGATCCTTTGCGGGCGAGAGAGCGACATGCAATCATGAAATACCAACGAAGACACAATGGTATGGTTGAATTTCCAGTACTCAAAAAGTCTTTCGAATATCGACTGCAAAAAGTTAACAGAGCAAAAATAAGGCAAAATGTAACTCCTTACCATAGGCTTAATGGGTTTCAGTTCATTGCCAAGAGCGGCATCCATTGCTAGAGAGCATGAAGAATCGGCAGACGACGCCACTCGTCCAGAATGAAGCTCACCATCCACCAAATAATCTAGTGGAATGTAGAACTTCGCTGTCGTTTGCAGGCGCTTTGCAACGTTGGCAGAGATGTCCAGATTAGAATCCACAACTCCTTCCGCCGTCACAACAATGCGCTCTTCGCCTTCAACGTGTTTCAAAGAAAGCTCAAACGGTACGACCTGATTCGGTTTCGCAGAACCATACAGCTTTTTTGTAACCACAAGTGAATGCGACATTGCACCGATCTGCAAGGTGATTTTCACAGCTGTACCCTAAAAACACAGAGTTATTTCAGGACCATGCAAACACTTTGAGCTTACTAGAAGCCCTTCGAGCTCGTTCAATCGCAGGTAGAGAATACTTGAGCCAATGCCGAATTGGAAATCAGCGTTCTTAACCATAGCGCGTCGGCGGGTCTCCATCACTTTCACATCCTGATAGCGACCCCAAATAATTCCCATTAACGTCACGCCCAAGATCGAGGATATAACGGCGACCACATTCATATTGATGTTTTGGCCAGTGAGCACCTCAACAAATGCTTTCTCATCAGGAATTACAGGTTTCGGTACGAAAGGAGTCAGTTGCGCCGTAAAATCGGTAGCGTGATCGCAATGGCATGACACCAAACCAGTTGCTGCCGAGACTGAACGAGTGCATCCGGATTGTGTCCAAGTTTGGTTCACAGAATCGAACCAGGAACACACAACCTGGAGACCACACGATGGTCCCTGGAAGCCTGGATGGCAAACACACGAATACGTCCCGTTCATCGCGAGGCAGCTGCCTTGACCATTGCAAGGTACAAAAACTGTTCCATTCTGCCAAAGACCCGGGCATGGACTCAGAGACGCGTTTCCCGAAGAGCTCGTAACTTGACTTGATGGCATTATTGTAGTCGTTGAAGCCTGAGATTTTCTGTCAGAGGTAACGCAAGCGCCAACTGCCACCGCTAAAGGATCTATCAGGCCAGATAACTTGATTTTATGTCCAGCACTGTTAACCACATTGACAGTTTGAACCTAAAACGATCGTCGTTAAACTCAATGCCTGGGATAGTCAGTTTGACAACCTTTCCGCAGATGGTCTGATTAGTGTAAGCGTACAAGTTTGTTGCCCAAGAAGTTGACTGTAAGCCGACAGGACCACCAACACTTGCCAGAGCTGTCGACGGAATCTCAACCGAGGCGGAGATAATTGGAGCACCTTTAGCAACTTTGACGGATTCACTTACAAACTGCTTCGTGACCAGAACTTGGGGAGCCTCTCCAGGTTGCATGGTATTCAAGGCTGCTGTCGCAATCGACGAAATGATGTTGCGGACGTTATCGCCGACCGCCTTTAGGTTGGCAGCTGGAGCCGCAGCTGGAGCCCCTGCCGATGTCGTACTAGTAGTGACGGGTCCCAAAAGCGCCTCCATCACAGACGACGTCGACTGAGCCAAAGCAGTTTGGGCTGTGGTTGAAATTGGTGAGGAAGATTTGAGTATTCCGGAGATGAGGTTGATGGCAGTGGATGCCGTCGAAGTTGATAGCGCTTCAGGAGCGGCGGTGATGGCTTGAAGTGTCTGCGTCTGGCAATTGACTTCCGTGGCAGTCAACTGCCGATCGCTTCCAGTCGATTTGCCGACAACAGCGACCAGTGCATTGACGAGCGATGCACGAATCTGCGTTGAAGCGGCAGTATCGTTGGTGTGAGCAGAGTTTAACATTGTCGCGCCCATTGAAATCAGGTCTGTAGCTTTCGATGTATCAGCACCCTGTAATGCGTCGCCCAAGCTGCCGTTGACGAAGTTGGTGAAGAACGTTGCAATCTGGGCAGCCTTGATGGGCTGAACGGTAACAACAGCGCTGACGCTTGCGCTTATTGCACCATAATAATCCAAAGCTCGAACGAAAACAGTTAGGTTACCGCTTTGAGCATCACCGGCGGGCAGAACTGTCGCCATTTCATTGGACGACGTGGCAACTCCTCCTCCAAGAAGTATTTCTTGTTGACTGGAAGGATCGAAATAAGACCAAAGGTAAGAGAGAGGAGTGTCCTCATCGGCCCATCCTGATGTGGTGAAGGCAAAATTGGTAATAAGAGGATTTCCGGAAGTGGGACTGACAGAGACGAGGCCCCCAAACGGAGCAGAGTTGACCGGGACGTCAATGGAAGCAGTCTATGAGAAAAAGCAATTAAGAAGCGCATTAAATCATCAGCAAAAGAATATGTTACCGCGGTCAACTTCCCATCGGTCGGATCAATGGCTTTCACCTCGAAAGTATAAGTTTTCGATCCTTGAAGAACGTTGGGACGAAATTTTAATATGGGATTAACAGAAGAGGTCAACAAAGTAGAAGAGTCCATTGGATAACTCGGATCTGAGACACACGTCCAGGTCACCGCTGGCACCACAGAGGGAGCCATGAAGGATTGTGGGGTGGCAATCAGCAAGACGCTACTAGTAGGATCGACTTTCGGGACTCGAAGAGGCGCGATTGTAACGGTCGGGTAGATCTTGTTTTCAGATTTTGGACGGATCTGAATGGTGGAAGACCCAGAAGCCTTCCTCGGTGATCCATTTTTGCTGGTAATCGAAACACTGAACGTTACTGTAACCGGTTCCGAAACATCTGGAGCGTTGAATTTCAAAGAAGGAGAATTCAATCCAGTCTCTGGGGCATATGTAAAACCAAGACATGGATTGCCTGAACATCTCCACAAAAACAACAGATTCTGCGAACCTGGATAATCGGGATCGTTTGAGTGAGATGCATCAATTATGACTGTGCCTCCGGAGGTGTACTGCCCAGATCCAGAGATGACGACAAGCAGATTTGATGCTTTCACTGAGACTACTGTGAGCGCAGACGAGCTATAAGCCTGAGTCAAACTCTTTGTAGAGGCTGTGACGTGGAACGTGTAATTCTTCCCGGCTTGCAATAAAAAACCTGGCAATGTCAATGTCCGGGAATTGAGGGTGACACCAGTGAAAGCGACGCCAGAAACAGGCGCCCATTGATACGACAAGCTCGTCTCGCAGGTCGAAGCAGTAGCCACAGCTTCTAAGATAATGGAATCAGCAGCCCGGATTATTTTGATGGCGTCACCGCCAATTTTAACTTTGGGCGTTGCAGATTCAACTGTGATGTTCCAGGTTACCGTCCTGCTTCGAACTTGGAAAAAGCTGGTAGCAGCTAAAGTTGCAGAGATGAACGAATTTGGGGTCAGCCTGGAGAAAGTAATTGAAGATGCTTTGGATGTTGTCTTTGAAAGACTATTTGTCCAAGTGTACTGCAATGGACGCAGATCTTTCGTAAAGGATGATGCTCCAGATAGAACAACTTCGTCACAATAACGGACAGGATTTACAGGACCTGTAATGACAGCAACTGGTGCAGGCAAAGATGTAGGAGCGGATAAGGCAATCGACTTATTATAAACCGAAATAAGGTCACCAGGCTTCAGCGTGGAAGTTGGGGAAATGTTCCAAACCGAGATTCGGTTTGAGGTCCCATTGACAGTCCCTGTAGAGTTGCAAAAGATACTGCTGCCGAGCCCCTTTAAAGTATTCAGGCTAAACATGGAGCAGGTTTTGGCGTCAGTGATGACATTTTTTGTGAAGGTCATAAAAGTGACATCGACGCTTATAGCTGTCCAAGCAAACAGAGCCAGCTTAGGGACCGGACTGGATCCGCTGCCAAGATATTAGAAAAATCAAAGCCATGGTAAACAACACTCACCTGGATGGAAAATTGTGTTTGGTGGCAGTTGTCGTTCTCTTTTTGGCAGTGCTCGTTCGCTTTCTTGCTTTCGCTGTTGTTGTTCTCATTTTGGTAGTCGTTCGCCTTTTTGCTTTAGCCGTTGTCGTTCTCTTTTTCGCAGTTGTGGGTTTCTTTTTGATTGTTGTCGCCCGATTTTTCGCCGTTGTGGTCTTCTTTCTTAGTCGTGTAGTTGTTCGTTTGATGTTGGTGGATTGTTTGACGACAGGTTTCTGAACAGCCTGGTAGAGAGCTTCCCAGATTGGACTCTGATCGGATAGTCTTGAGGAAAATTGCAGAAAAATAGATGAGCCATTCGATTGAATATAAGGCGTAGGAATCCTTGTGCTGGAATTTACCGTTGATAAACGAATTTCAGACCGGGTAAGGTCGCCTTCATTCAAAACAACACTGTCAAGAAGATCATTAACAGCGAAATCGACGAAAATGATGCGAACGTAATCGGTTGGATCGGCAGTTAGGTTAAGACGACAAGACAATCCAGGCTGAAGCATAATTCCATCCAAATGGCTTTTCAAACCAAGCCATTCATTGCGGATGGCACGAACTTGCATAGTTTTGTTCGCACACGTCTCGTATGGCACGAACGGGCATCGAGGCAAATTTGTTGAAGCCGCCGTCCGATGTATAGATGTCGTTTTTTTTAAAACGGTCCCTTTGTTAATCGTCGATTTCTTGACGGTTGCTTTCTTCGTCGTTGGCTGTTTTGTCGTCGGCTTTCTAGTTGTTAACTTCTTTACAGTCGATTTTTTAGTGGTCAAAATTCTGGAAGTCGATTCCTTTAATATCGGTTTGCTAGTCCTCGTTCTCTTGGTGGTAGGCTTTGTGGTCGAAATTGTTTTAGTAGTGACTTTTCGGGTAATAGGCATCGTAGTTTTCGGTTTCTTAGTGGTCTCTTTCTTAGTTGTCAATCTCTTTGTTGTCGATTTCATAATGATCGGTTTCTTAGTAGTCAATTTCCTAGTGGTCGGCTTCTTAGTAGTTAATTTCTTAGTGGTTGGTTTCTTAGTTGTCAACTTCTTGGTTGTCGATTTCTTAGTAGTCCGTTTTTTGGTAGTTGGACTTTTGGTGGTTGGCTTTTTAGTCGAAAGTTTTGTAGTGAGTTTTTTAGTACTACGCTTCCTAGTTGTAAATTCTCTGCTGGTGGACTTGTTTGCAGTCGGATTCTTGGTCGTTTGCTTCTTAGTAGTTTGCTTTTTTGTTGTTATGGATGACTGTGCCGTGTGCTGAGATATTGTAGGGTTCTTTGTCGTTAACTTTCTTGTGGTCGACTGCTTAGTTGTCGGATTCTTAGAAGTTACTCTATTGGTAAACCAGTTCTGTGTGGCGAGCTTCGAGGTAGAATGTCTTGTGAAATTTGTTGTTGAATTCAAAGTTAGAGTGGTAAATAAGAGCTTGCCGGAGGTCTTCGCGGTCGTCGACATCCTTTTTGTCGATCCTCTCTTCGACGTTTCATGTTTTGTAGTCAATATATGTCGGGTGGTAGGTTTCCGTGTTGTCAGGGTTTGATTGTTTTGACTAGTTGACGTGGAGTATTTAGTTGATGTTCTCTTTGTAGTTGGCATCCCAGTCGCAGCTCTGCTGGTGCTGGACAAAATTACCGATTTCGTTGTTGGTATTTGAGTTAATCTCTTGGTAGTTGAATTTACCGGGTTCGACATCTTGGCTGAGGAGATTCTTAATTTCGTAGTTGTGGTATGGGCGAAATCAGTCTTCGTCGTGGAATACTGACCCTGCGTGACGAGTTTTGCTGTCCCTACAGTGGCCTTTACTGTAGGCATTGCTGTCGAGGAGGATGTTAAGGGCCCTGTCGTAATGTGTTGAAAGAATGTTGGGGCTACAGTTGAAGCTGGTGGGCTTGTGTAATAATGGGTCCAATTCGATCCAAGCACATTACCAATGTGCGACCACAAATAGTTCCAGTGTTGCCCGTAAGCAAGACTACTGGGCCAGTAGGTGAAATAATTTACATCTCCAGAGAGTGGTAATCCGTTAGAGCCATCGTCGGCTCCTCCAAGGTACACTTTATCAGTACTCCTTGACAAATGAGAAGCAAACGATAGTGATGATATTGTGAGAGGAGAATAGGGGTTCTGGCTTGTCAGCTAGTTGTTACAAATTATTGAATTCGAACGAAATCGCGAAATGCCTATCAGATTACCTGCTGGTAACATATCGCAGTTGTCCCCGAAATGGTCAGAGCAACGAAACTCCAATCGCTTGCTAAAACTTCAAGCGGGCAGTCCAGCTCAAGGTCCACGTTTCCGCTGTAGTCCTTTGATTTAAAAGTAAGCCTATTTCAATGACGTAAGTAAATTTGGCTTTCACCTATCAAGCTTACTTAAAATGCGTGATACCAGCAGAAACCAATAAAGCTGGATAATAATCTCCTTCTGGAGTATTTGGGGTCTGAACCTTAAATATTGTATCAATGAAGTCGATAGAGTCGACTTTGACGAACAGAGCGAAGCTGAAATTTTGATTAGCAGTCATGTTTACTACACCGTCGCCGACAATGAGATCATAAGCGGGCTGAGCTACGTTCGCAACAAGCAAATTTCCAAGAGTGTATGTTAACGTTGACATGGAAGGCATCATGGAGAACGATGTTGTCGCTAGCCTGTGAGTAGTTGATGATTTGGATGGTGACAGATGCAATGTGGATAGATCCGAAGAAGAGGTTGTTGTGCTGATCTGTTTGACTGATGTTTGAGGCGTTGTAAGACGCTTTGTACTATTGAATGCCAAGATCGTTGTCGTAGATAGCGTCGTAGCCGGCTGGGCGGTTGTTTTCACCTTTGATGTCGCCGCTATTGCTGTTGTTGTCTTGACCGCTGATGGCTGCAAAGTGGTTTGATGCCCAGTCATCGACTTGGTTGTTGTCCATCCGCCTCTTGTTGGAGATGTCGTTGCAGACCTTTTTGTCGTTTTTTGTGGCGACAATGTTGTAAAAGGTGACGTAGTTTGCAGGCTTGGCGACGGAGGTTGAGGGTTAGCAGTTGGTGGCGGATTGGTGTAGTATTGCCACCAATTTGGTCCCAGCACGTCGTCAATGTGCGACCATAAGTAATTCCAGTTTTGCCAGTAAGCAAGACTGCTCGGCCAATAGGTGAAATACGATACGACACCATCCATTGGTTGCCCTCCGGTTCCGTCATTAGCTCCACCAAGATATACAAGATCAGTACTCCTTGGTAGATTCGGTGTAAACGAAACAGAGGACGTAATGAATCCAGAATAGGGAGATTGGCTTGTTAACTAAGGCCAAGTTAGCAAGCAAAACGAAATCGTTGTCATTTGCCATTTACCTGTTGATAACAAGTTGCAGTGCTTCCTGAAACAGTCATGGCAACAAAAGTCCAATTATTAGCTTGCAATTGCAATGGACAGTCCAGATCCAAGTTAGCACTACCATTGGAGTCGACCGACTTAAAAGTGAGCCTGAAAATTAATCAGAACAACCCATAACCAGAACTGGCAAGCCGACTTGTAATTCAAGATGCCAGCAGAGACCAATAAAGCCGGATAATATTCTCCTTCAGGAGTATTTGGCGTCTGGACCTTGAACACTGTATCAAAGAAATCAACGGATTGGACTTTGAGAAAGAGGGCGAAGGTGAAGTCTTCAGAAGTTGTCACGTTTACAATACCGTCACTGACAGTGAGGTCATAAGCCGGCTGAGCCGCATTTGAAACAAGTAAGTATCCAGGAGAATAAGTAATTGGTGCCGGTGTAGGAGCTGGAGTGGCAGCTGGTGTAGTCGATGCGATTGCTGTAGTTTGGATCCTTGTCGTGGATTGCTTAGACTGCGAAAACATCATCACTACAGAGTTTGTCTCCAAATGCTCTCGAATACTCACCAAAGATTGTGTTACAGTTGAATTCTGGGCGGTTCCATTTGGATGCAATGTAGCCTTCGCGGTGGTTGACATAAACGTTAACTTGGAGGTGGTTTTTGAAAGGCTAGTAGCCAGTTTTGTGGACAATTTAGAAGTTGTTGTAGCTGAGCTTTTCGTGGTTAATAACGGGCTCGTCGCGGTCGTCGCAGTTGTCGATTTTGGCGTCACCTGAAATGTCATGGCAATTGTCGAATTTGGCGGCTGAGTGGCAACTGGTGCAGTCGATGCGATTCCGGAAGTTTGGATCTTAGTCGTAGATTGCTTAGACTGCGACAAACCATCATCATTACAGAGTTTGTCTCTAAATGCGCAAGTACTCACCACAGTTTGTGTTACAGTTGAGTTCACGAAGGTTCCATTTGGATGCAATGTAGCCTTCGCGGTGGTTGACATAAACGTCACCTTTGAGGTGGTTTTAGAAACGCTAGTAACCAGTTTTGTGGACAGTTTAGATGTTGTTATAGCCGAGCTTTTGGTGGTTAATAACGGGCTGGTCGCTTTTTTCGCAGTTGTCGATTTTGGCGTCACCTGAAATGTCCTGGCAGTTGTCGAGTTCGACGGCAATATAGTATGAGAAATCTTAATCGTTGAGTTCGGCGGTAAACCATGTGAAGTAGTTGATCCTATTTGAGTTGTTGCTTTCACAAAAGAACTGTTAGCAGATGACGTTGGCTTCAAAGAAGTAGTAAATTTGGGGGATACAGACGGAAACACAGTCATTGTAGATGCTTGGCCGAGCAGATCGAGTATATGTTGATTCCGGTAGCTATAAACTTGCCACAGTGGCAGTGTGGCGGGCCAATACGTGAAATAGGCCACCAAACCTGTCATCGGCACAGTATAGAGATTGTCATTTGCCCCACCTAGAAAGATCATACTGGTGTTTCTTGGCATCTTCGGTTGAAAATAAAGAGAAGAGCTAGCAACAGGGCCTGTTGAATTTCCACCAAGAATCTGACAGTAAGTCAGAAAAAAAAATTCCAATCGACGATTCTACCTGTTGATAGCATGTCGCGATGTTTCCCGAGATAGTCAGTACGACATACACCCATAAGTTTAATGGGACGTCCAATGGGCATTGCAAGTACAGAGTCGCATTAGTATTGGGACGAAAAAACAGCCTTCAAGTAATTAGAAAACTTCTTGAAAGATGAAATAAATGCAACTTACGAATTGCCTGTATCTTTAGATACTTGCAGCGAAGGAAACAGATCTTGGTTAGGACCAGAAGGCGTTTGAACTCGGAAAACCACATCCATCAGGTCAACGGATGAGACATTGACGAACAATCCAAAGCTAAAATTTGCAGATGAAGATAAGTCAATCCCATTGCCAACTACGAGACCCAGTGCTGGCGCGATGGGATTAGAAACCAGATTCTGTCCCGGAACGAAAGGTGGAGTAAATGGTGGCGATGTTGAGTTAGATACTGACGATGTTGACGAAAACGTTGATGTTGTAGTAGGCGATGGTGTCGGCGTTGGAGGAGGAAGTGCAAGGGAGAGGTACTCACCCAGCCATCCGGGTCCCAAAAGAGCAGTTTGATACACATAACGGTAATTATAGACTTGCCAAAGGTTCAGTGTAAAAGGCCAATACGAAAAAAACGTAACGATGCCGTTAGCAACAGAGGTACCGTCGTCTACGTTGACTTGGCCGAGGAAAATCCTATCTGAATCTTGGAAACCATGCGGTGTGAACGTTACCGTGGATGACAGTAACGGATCAACAGGATGATTGGAGATGCTCTAACAATATTAGGCAATCTCGACATTATGGATTCCATTGAGTCAAACAAACCTGTGCATAGCATGTGGCTCTGTTCCCAGACACGGTAAAAGCGATAAAAATCCAACTATTCACATCAACTGAAATTGGACATGACAACGATAAATCCAAGTTCCCATCACTGTTTAAAGAACGAAACAGCGGCCTACAAAACACTTGTAAGGACGCGAACAATTACACGAGTACAGAGCATACACTCCTGAGGTCGTAACGGCTAAACTAGGATAGTAAGTATTTCCAGGGGCAAATGGAGTCTGTACTTTGAATATGGTATTCGACAAGGTCACCGAAAAAAGCTTGACAAACAAGGCAAACGTAAAGTTTGCAGAATGACTGACATTTACAGAACTGCCGACAACCATATCAAAATTTGGAGTAACAGGTGTAGAGACAAGCATAAACGGTGTTGGGAAGCTGACAGGATTCGCAAAAGTCTCCGTCGTAGCCACGAGAGAACTTTTTTTGGTCGTTGAAAAGACCGAATTGTTCGAAGGCATAAACTCCCTCGTTGTTGCTTTGAGCGTTAAAGCGGTACTGTTTTTCTTCGTTGCAGTCAATACGGAAATTGTTCCCATTTTCAAAGAAGTGGCCACATTTGCTCTGGTTGTTGATTGCTTGGCTGTATTAGTAGCTTTGACTTTGGTCGTCACCTCTACCGCAGTGGACGTCTTCACAGTTTTTGTGGTGAACTGCTGAGCAGGTGATTGTAGTTGTGATGTCGACTTAAAAGCAGAATGCGAGCTAATAGCAGAAAATCGCGAAGTTGAATGCATAGTTGCTTGAGTTGTGATAGGTAGAGTTGTTCCTTGCTTGATTGTTGGAACTTTAGTGGTCGGGTTCGGCGATTCCGCAATGGCTTTGGTCGTAGGTTTCGAATTCGAGTATGGAGATGTGATGGAAACACTTGTCACCAGCTTCGATGTCTTTTGCGTTACTGCTGTTGTCCTATGTTTGGTTGATTGGGTTGCGGTCGAATGCGATGTAGCTTGTGGAATAACAGATGATTTTGTCGTTGTTCCTTTGACCAAAGAGCTTGTCACTTTAATGGTTGTCGGAGCATGAGATGGTGCCGATGAGTTTGTATAATACTGAGGCCAATTCGGCCCTAAAATATTTCCAATGTTTGCCAAAAGATAGTTCTGGAGCTGCCAGTTGACAAGAGAGCTTGGCCAGTAAGTAAAATAAGCAGCATTTCCCGCAAGTGGTAACCCGCTTAATCCGTCATCGGCCCCACCCAGGTAAACTTTATCAGTGGCTCTCGAAATGTGTGGTGTAAACGAGAAAGAGGATACTGATAGCCCAGAATAGGGGTTTTTGCTTGTTTCCTAAGGTAGTATTATAAAGAATGAAGGAAACTGAAACACTTCTTCGATTACCTGCTGGTAGCAAATCGCACTGGTCTCCGAAATTGTCAGGGCAACAAAAGCCCAATTATTTGCTTCTACTTCCAGTGGACAATCCAAAGACAGACCAACATCCCCGTTGTAATCTACTGACTTGAAAGTGAGCCTAGAAGAAGTTAAATATTTATAGAATACGAGACGGATAAAACATGTTACTTAAAATTTGCATCCCCAGATGAGACTAGTAATGCCGGGTAATAATCTCCATTCGGCGTGTTTGGAGTTTGAACTTTAAAAACGGTATCTATAAAATCGAGAGAATCGATTTTGACGAACAAAGCGAAGCTGAAATCTTCCGAGGCAGTCATATTGAACACACCATCTCCCACAATAAGGTCATAGGAGGGATGAGTCGCATTCGAAACAAGCAAATACCCGGGAGAATACGTCATTGGTGCCGGCGTTAGTGCTGGAGTGATAGCCGTTGTGGTGGAAGGAAATTTGGTAGTAGCGATCTTGGTCGCAGATTTCGTTGTTTTAAAACCAACAGTGCTCGGAAAACTTGTAGACTTTGCTAGCCTGGTAGTCGTTACATGGGCAACGGCGGTCGTAGACTGCATGATTTGCGGCTTGGTAGTTGTTTGAAATTTTGAAGTTTTCGCCAGCTTCGTTGTGCGAACGGTCGACTGAACTGGCAGTGCACTAGAGCTAGAAACTGTGGTTTTTTGATAGACTGTTGTAAGTTTGAGGGTACTTTGCAGCCTTGAGGTAGTTCGCGATTGGGAGGTCGACTTTATATGCGGCTGTGTTGTGGTAGCTGGCTCTTTCACTTGTTGCGTCGTCGAAGGATGCAAAGTAACGGAATTTTTCTGAGAAGATTTTGATACCGACGTTGAACGCATAATTGGCACAGTCGAATTTGGTATGAGCGTCAATTGACTGGTAACGGTTATAGATGATGTCGCATTTCGCGTTGTTCCTTGCGAACTCAAGTTGAGATGAAGAGCGGATGTAATTGGCTGACTGGGGCTCGAATGTGACCCCATGGAAGTGATGTTAACTGGAGCAAGACTCGGTAACGCAGTTAGAGAAACGGAAGGGCTTGCTGTGGGCGATGCTGTGTAGCTTGCCAGCCAATTTGGCCCAATTATATTGCTGAAATGAACAGAACGATAGTAGTATAATGTCCAGATATCAATTGGGACCGACCAGTAGGTGAAGTCTGACACCCATCCAATTAAAGAAGGAAGCCCCACACCGTTAAATCCTCCCGCATAAATACAGTCATTTAAATCCATTTGCTGTGGTGAAAATTCGACGCTGGACACATATATAGGGCCAATCGCATTCTGACTGATTATCTGTAGATGTGTGAGTCATGAGCAATATGCAACAATCCAAAATTAAGGGCAATCCACCTGCTGATAGCACGTTGCGGTGAACCCCGAAACAGTTAATGCGACGAAAACCCAGGAATTTAAGGGGACCTTGAGCGGACATAAAAGCGACAGGTTGGGATTGCCTTCATTATCAACGGACTGAAATTTCATCCTATTGAAAATTACGATTCATGGATCCTTTGAGCAAGTTAGATTTCGTTACCGTCCACTTGAGGAAACTGTTAAAGCTGGGAAATAACCTATAGTGTTAGGAGATAGCACTTCAAAAACAACAGCAGATGTCTGAAGTGAGGTCACGTTCACAAACATTGCAAAAGCAAAGTTGCTTGATGTAGTTATGAGGTCGCTATTGGCAACTGAGAAATTGTAATGTGGCTTAGTCGGAGACAAAATCAGGCTAACTCCTGCTGGAAAGGGATTCGGTGTTGAGATAGGGGCCGAGGACTGGAAATGAGGGGAGGAGGGAGCTTGTGAGTACATTATTGGCGGGCCTGAAACCAAATTCTGGTACATTAATCTGTAAGTTTGGAGCTGACCCAAAGACAGTTGTGTTGACCAAAATTCCATGTAAGCCACGCGACATGAGAGCGGAATTGAAGCATTATCAGCGCCACCTAAATAAATCTGGTCGGTGTTCAGAATTGCATGTGGGTCGATCAACGCGTGCGCTTCTATCAGCGGAGTGAAGGAGTTGAAAAAGACGGTCTAAGCAACATAGCTCATTGCATAATCGTTTAACCAAAGAAGGGTCTCTTGACCTGTTGATAGCATTTAGCAAAGCGTCCTGCTACTGTGAATGCTGCGAATATCCAGCTATTAATGGCGACTGGCAGAGGGCAGGTTAAAAGGAACTCTACATCGCCACCGCTGCCATACGAAGACAGCATTAGCCTACCATTGTATAATCAACATTTATAAAATCATAGATATGATAACCGTACCGGCTCGACGAATCCAGTTCCACAACTGGATATGCATAAAAATTTCCAGGAGTCTGAACTTTTAGTAGAATGGACCGATTCAAAGCTGTTGTGATATTGGCAAAGAAAGCAAACGTAAAGTTTGAAGAGCTGCTCATGGACACCTGGCCCGAACCCAAAAGAAAATACAAGCTGGGGGTGGCAGGAGCAGTAACAAGGGGTATTCCAGGTGGAGGGAAATCTGTTTCAAATTGCGGCCATGGTGTCGGCTGAAATTGTACTTTCTTGGGCAACCAATCACTTAGCAAGAACTGTTGCTGATAATAGCGGTAGGCATCTAGCTGCCACCCACTAACAGCGAACGCCCAGTAAGAGAACGATAAAATGCACCCCTTCATCGGCAGCGCGGTAAAGCTTGAGTTATTGCTCATTACACCTAGATAGATTTTGTTTTGTGGATTGAATGGGGCTGTCATCACCGCATAGGCAACTGAAGCTAATGGTTGAATTGGATATTGATCGACAATCTATAAAGTGCTACCAATTAGAAAATATAAAGCAATGGCGCATCAGTAACCTGTTGATAGCATACGATTTGATTGGCTGTCCAAGTCACACCGATAAATATCATTCTCTGTGTACTCACTTTCAAGGGACACGGTAGCGAACTGAGCAATCGGCCGTCGGGCTCTTTAACCACCACTGCAATGCTGTAAAGAAAACAGTTAGGTGCCGATAACTCTAACAGCAGTACTCTAGGCTACCTTGCATTGGTGATCTGCAAGGCTGTGAAGGTTGAGTTTGGTGACCTGATTTCAAGGATAACCGAATCAATTTGTAACGAGATGTTCATGAACATTGCCAATGTGAAATTTCTGCTTGCACTTAGATTCAACGAAGGGCCCATAATGAGATCATAGTCTGGCAACACAGGTCCTGTTGCCAGTTTGTTGGCAGTAGACAAAGGCTCGATTTGGTCAGCGGGGTTCAGAATGCCACTGACCAAAGTAGGTGAGAATCGGGCTTTCATCATGTTCCTATATTCGCCAATTCCAGATGCATTCAAACTGAAAGGCCAGAAAGCGAAGGAAGCAACTAATCCGCCAACGAAACCGAAATTATCAACATTAAAGCCTCCGCCAAGAAATATTGAATCGCTATTCAAAAACGGGACCAGTTGGACAGTTTCTTGTGTAATTTGCATGACAGGATCTGCGACTGGGCTAATTTTCTGATCCACACTGTTCAGAGTGATGCCAGAAATACTGTGTAGACTTACTTGAAGATAACATGTCATTACATTGCTTGACAAAGATATACCAAGAAAATACCACATTCCTGGCTGAATTCGTTTTCCACATGGTATACCCAAACTGTGAGTTAGGGTATTACTTATGTAAACCCATATCCTAGATAACCTTTGATTTAGTTTTTGAAATGAAATGTTCTGGATGCTTACAGGCCAGTTTCTAGCAGCAGTGCTCTAGGCTGAAACTTCGCATATGGCGTCGAACCGGATATCGGTGAATGAACATCGAAAATAATCCCGGTTTCCAGTGCAGTGATATTTAAAAACATAGCAAAGGTGACATTTTGAGAACGGCTGAGATCCAAACCGGTTCCAATCGGACCTTGCAAATTTTGAGGCCGGTCGACGAGGATAGATCCATTAAAAGGCATTCTAAAGTTAAAAGTATGATTGAACGGGCCATGGTTTTGCGAATGTTTGAATAAACTAGACATCCCCAAGTTGGCATACTCTACCAATTTTGTAGTGGTTAAGACAGAAGAGAACAAAGAGAAATATCCGACGTCGGCGTCTACCGGGACGAACCCATAGCTATTGTAATCTCCGCCCAAATAAATTCGATCCGTTGGAGCAAATGCTATTTGCCCAAACTCCAAATCCGAGACAGAAAGTACTGAGACAGAGCCATTCAGAACCTATTCACGATTGAAGTAAGAAATTAAATTGCAGATTCCTAACAAGCTAGCAATGGTAACTCACGGCTTGATAGCACAAGGTCTGACCTGGTCTAATAGTGACAGCCAAATAACTCCAGGCACCAGAGACCACATAATCTGGACATCTTAATCCGGGATAACCTAGATTAATTGACCCAATCCAAATGCTAAAAGTTGCAAACGTCAGAATCCCGTTAATCACAAAAATCGCTACGCTTGAACCTTCCAAATGCATCCACCTGCAGAAATGGGTAGATTGAATACGTAGGACTGCTTGTTGGAGTATGCACATCAAGAATGGTCCGAATTGACGATGGTACTGTGGCTACTCTGTAGAAGAATGCAAAGGTAACCTCCGTCAAGCGAGATAAATCGAGGAAATTGCCAATAGTGAAATTGAATCGTGGTTGGGTTGCGTTCCGTAGTATTGTCACATTAAAATCTGATGAGAATGAGGCTGCTGTAGACGGAACTTGTGTTGCCGGATTCAATGTTGGCGTATTTGTTGGAAGCTGTCCAGAAGTTAACACTGTCGAATGCCGAGTTGTTGGGTGCCGAGTCGTTGGCCGTCCAGTTGTTGGTCCTCGAGTAGTCCGTCTTCGAGTGGTTGGCTTCCTCGTAGTTGGCTTCCGAGTTGTCAGTTTCCGGGTCGTCGATTTCCTAGTGGTTGATTTTAGAGTTGTCGGCTTTCGGGTTGTTGGTTTTGGTGTCTTTTTTCGAGTCGTCGGTTTCCTAGTTGTTCTTATTGGAGTTGTCGGCTTTCGTGTTGTTGGTTTTCGAGTTGTCTGTTTTTTGGTCGTCGGCTTATGAGTCGTGGGTTTTCGAGTCGTTTTTCTTCGAGTAGTGGGCTTTCGGGTGGTCGGCTCATGAGTTGTGGGTTTTCGAGTCGTTTTTCTTCGAGTAGTGGGCTTTCGGGTGGTCGGCTTCCGAGAACTTGGTTTTCGAGTTGTTCGTCTCGAAGTCACTGGCTTTCGAGTGGTTCCCTTCACCGTCGGCTGTCGGGTTGTTAGCCTTTTCGTTGCCAGTTTGGTGGTCGGCATTCGAGTTGTTGATTTTTTCGTCGCTCTCCGGCTGGTAATGGCGGGCTTCTTTGTCGTGCTAATTCTTGGTGTTTGCAGTACTGCAGTTATGAACCCTTTCCATCCAGAAAATTGCCCAAACGAATTCGTGTTAAATTGTAATTGAGCCCGATTCGAAAAAGTTGAATAAAACTGTGTTGGGACGGTTGGCGTCCCATTCAATGATGCAAGCATTACATAAGATGTTGCCGTATCAAAAAATCTGACAACATCAGCCCCGCGCTCGGTGTTAAATTCCACAAAAGTGATTCGAATGACATATCCGGGTGGAGAAGTGATGTTTAGCCGACATTTCGTGTTGGGTAAATATGCAGGTAGGCTGAAATCCTGACTAGTAATGGCCGTCCACTCATTTGGTTGGGCAGAGACGACTGATGTCGAATTCAAAGTACATGATACATAGCTTGTCAAAGCACATTGTGGTTGCGATGTCTGCGAACTGACAATTTTAAGATATACAATGGCGAAGATCACCCATTTCCTGAGTACTGAAATTCCGAGGCCAATATTCTTCACCATAGGCCATTAATCAAACAAATTGAGTTGAAAACAAATTCGGATTCTTGTCTCTGTCTGAAATCTGGAACAGAAAAACGATCACTTGGTACACACTGACAGACTGATCAGATGTCATTATCCTTTGTATCGTCGGAGTCAGAGTTATACTGGCCCGGCACCCGGTCTACTTTTGAACAGACCCTGCTTGCTGCTGGTATCGGCTCGTTGAGGAACTGAAGAATGAGGCTAGATGGAACTTATTTAAGCATCGCCATAACACAGATTAGCCTTTATTTTTTTCAAGTGAAGCATGAATCAGGTCGTACAGCTCTCTGGCTTGACCAGATAACGAGCGATTGGCAAAGCCATGGATCGCATTAAAATCCAAAACGATATGCTCAGCTCCCGGTTGTGAACAAAACCCGCCAGCGATAGGCGGCTCTTGCTGAGGTTTTCGATTTAGATTCCATTCCAGGACTGGAAAGAAAAAACTTACTTCATCAATGACTTTTGCAGCAGTCATCTTCTGTTGACTCTCTAAAATCGCTTCTTTCCTCAAGATCGCATCAGTTGCAGATGAATCAGTATAATCTTTATGGACAAAACAGCCGCAGAAGAAACAAGGACCTGATGAAACCAGTTCAGTTCAAAACATGAAAATCCTATAAGGAAGGCAACTTACCTTCCCCTTCAACAGTACAAAGAATTCGACCGCATGATAAACAATTTGAGAATACTTCATGCTGCGTTCCAAAGCAATCACATGACGTCCTATCTGGAGCGACAACTTCAACTTAAAAATATTTCTTATACAACAAACCGTATGATTACTTCTATTTTGCTTTTTAGGTTTATTTGACTGGACTTTTCGAATAACCAGTCCTTTACCACGATTAGGATCTTGGATATTTGAGTGCTGCTCTGCCTGCTTTTTCTTGCTGTGATGATGCTTTTTTTGGTACAAACGGTTAGCCAGTTCATCAATAAAATCAGGCGATTCGTCGCCAACTATTTCATTGCAGTAGGCCAGCAATTCGTCCCTATTGCCAATGGCGTACAGGATATGGTCAGCGATTCCATCTACGTCGCTGAACCCCAGGATAGTCTGCAGCTGCATACAGATCCATTGCCGATGTTGAACCCGGGGATCTTCCATGACAATTCACAATGCCGCTATAGCAAATCTGACAGCTCGCACAAATACGCAGCTGTGAAATGGCATTAAAAGATGAAAGCAAAGATGTGGCTCAGTGAGAAACTCATTCAATCCGAAAAATGTCCCAAATTCGAAGATATAATCGGTACTAGACAAGTGGTACTGCTTAATGTCAAACCACTGCTCACCTCATTCCTGCGATCCATTCTCAGATCACAGTATAGAAGCGCGTGGATTACATACTGGAGTGTTTCCATTGATGGATACTGTTCGATCGGAAGCTGCTATAGGCACGAGATCAGTCGTTGCCTGGATATCTTGTTGCTGTTGGGCAAAGGGTGAAGTGCTCGACTGGGTAGCGAGACCGTCTGGGTAGCCAGCCAATGGCTCGCCTGCTACGACTTGCTAAGCATCATGGAGTGCAGCCAGATCATATAGACTTCAGTATTCAGATCCATTCATTGGAACTATCGACCAATATGGAAGATAGAGTCCAGGTCATCATTAGTCGAGGATCGAAAGCCTGGCCTGGAGCCGTCGTATCTTCTGTTAGCAAAGATGGACATTGGCAGTTTCTCTGGAATTCGCCTATTCAGATCACTTCCAGTATGTTCCCTAGCAAAAAGGGTCCAAGAAAGTATGACGTCAAGGCTGCAAAGATTATATTTAAACGCATCACGAAGAATAGCGCGAAAACGTTTGGTGAAATTGAGCTTGATTTATCGGAATTCTGTGAAGCCGAACATAATAATCGATTGCAACGGCCGCTTCATAAATGCAGTGATAAATATGCTCAAGTTGATTTTACAATCACGTCATTGATAAGCCAAAGAGATGTCAGTCCATCAATGATGTGAGTACTACGTTTTCACTCGTGAAGGCATCTCTGATCAAGTGTAAACCCTTTCAGAGACGACGAATCGATGGCATTGACCCCGGAGCAGAGCCAGATTGAGAACGAGGCAGTTTATTCGTCTCAGTCGTTGGCTTCTGTCCAACAAGCGTTCACCAGACAAGAAAACGGATCGAACTTAGCCAGCAAGAAGCCTGAGGAACAGCCAAATTCTAACGATGGCAGCAAACAATCGACGCAATCTGTCCAGCTCCTAATCGCTTTGAAAGATGATAGTATTAGCAGATTACGGAAGAAGGTGGATGAACTAGAACTTATCAATAAGTCTGCAATGGGCTTAGTCAACCGTGTCAACGAACTCGAAGAGCAATTGAACAGCAAAACGAAAGCCTACGATCAGCTTAAGCTAAATTCGCTGATGATGGAAAAGCTGCTTGCAGACGCTAATGCTAAAGTGGAAGACTTGGTGAAAGACAGCGATTCTGATGATGAGAATGTCAAGGATGCTCTTACAGAAAATATCGGCCCTGCTCCTTCGGTAAGAATCGTGATTTTTCTTGACCCATCGCTGAAGGTTTAACAGAATGACGAACTGCTAAAGCTATCACAAGAGAAAGAGCAACTATTAGCTGAAATCGCTAACTCAAAGCTTGACATGGCTTCACTTGAGGAATCTTACCGAAAAGAAGTGGTTGGTAGCCCTTATTCCAGTGACTCTAGATTTAGACATTCTGCTTCTTCGCAAAGATGTTTCCTGTTTTCTGCATGAACTGTGTATAGGTTCTTGGACTGATTATCGCGTAGGGCGACCTCAAGTCAGAGTTGAATCAGGCAAGGAATGAAAGGAACGATGCTTCCAACAAGTTAAATGAAATTCAAAAGAGTAGCAAAGAATCTGAACTGATGGAAGCTCTTGAATTAGAAAAAGTGTCTTGTGAATCACTCAGAGGGATTATTCGTCTTTTACAAGAGAAGTCTACAGAGCAAGAAAGCATGCTCGTGAAATTGCATGAAAGTAGTGAGCAAGAGATTTCAAAGATGAAGGAAAAGCTCCTGCAACTCGAGCAGGAGAAGGAAGCAGCTTCTCAGGATGCAAAACTGTTGAAATGTGAGAACACCAGCATTAAGAATAGTTTGGAGCAAAGTGAGGTTGCTGCCAAACAATTACTGAGTGAGACTGATGAACTCAAACGATCAGTTTTGGTGGAGACTCAAAACTTGGAAAGGGCAAAGGAAGAATTTAAATCGAATTTGGATTCGCTCACCTCTAGTAACAAAACGGATGCTGATCGTGCTTTAACTGAAGAACGTCGTCGTTTTGCGTTAAAGGTTGAAGAACTGTCAAGTCAAATCCGAACAAACAATGCTGTTATTGGCAACCTGAGGCAAAGCATAGTCCATCTCGAACATAAGCTTTCAGAAGCTGAAGAGACGATTAGAAACAACGCATCAAATTCTGAGAGGCAGATGGCAATTGTTCGTGACGTCTCTGAATCTTATCATCAATCGGAATCCACTTTAAAGCAGCTGATCGCGTTTCAAAGCTCTTCTTCCGGTCTCCAGGATCAATTTGCTCTAATCGAGAAGCTGATGTCGGAAGCAACTTCTGTCGACATCAAGCGTCGGGATACAGAGCTAAACCAAAACGAGCTCATTCAAAGGTTAACAGAGAAGATCCAGGACCAAAGCAATGCTCTCTCAATATGTGAGCGCTACCGGTACGAATCACTCAAAGCGTATAAAGCCAAGATGTCGACCATGATGGCGGAACATTTGTCCCAAATCGATAGCTTAAACAATCGCATTGCTGAATATCAGCAGATTATCAATCTGTCCAACAACAATGATCTTGGAGAAATCAATGCACTCAACAACCAAGTCGCCAGTCTAAAGCAGCAAATAATCAATGATAGGCACAGTATCATCTCAAGTCTAGGATCTGCTTCTTCGTCAGCTCAAGAGCTCAGCCATGATATCTGTGAACTTGTGCATTCATTTTACACTCGCGATTATCTTCCTTCTGAGAATACTACAATAGTTACTGAAGCAACTAATGATGCGTTTTTCGTGATCTCATGTCTGCAAGCAAACAACGAAGCATTACAGCGGCTTCTTAATATCGAAACGGAGCGGTCAGTTATGCATCGCGATCGCTTACAACGAAAAATGGGCTCTATGAGAGATGAAGTTGAGCATTTGGAGGCCAAAGTGTACGAAGGTTACAAAGAGGGACAACGACTTGAGGTTGGAGGATTTTATCGAATATTGCTGCTCAACTAATCGAGTATGTAGTCTGAAGTGGATAAATTTCGAAACCAATATGATGAAGCTCAATCCATCATTCGAACGTTGCAGCAAAAAGTCGATCTTATGGAGAAATCTGCTCTGGCAGACCAAGCTAAATTCAATCAGGTAATGGCTAAATATGAAAAAGCGTGCATTGAGCGAGATCATATTATTCGTGATTTTATTGGTCAACAAATGGAATATTCTGATTTGTACGACCTGCACGTTCACAAACTCTCTTTGTCTGCAGCATCGCTACAAACAGAAACTCAAATTGAAGATACATCATTGATAATATATTTGGACGATTTTAATTCAAGGCACGACCGGATAAAGAATGAGCTTGACACTATAAGATGCGGATTGAACAATACTCTGGGCGCTTTCTTGGTAAGAGAAGAAGCCACTTGGGATTTGAATGTTGACAGATTCGTCTAGGCTAATCATCACCAACTGGCTTCCCGAAAAACTGAATTAGAGAAGCTGACGTCTTTTCTGGATTCTGAGCTAAAACGGGTTAATGGCGAAACTACTTCTTCGCAAAGTGCCCTCCAATCGACTGAAAATTTGCTTCATGAAGAACGCGATTCATCAAAGCACGCCCAGATGAGGATCCAGCAGTTGGAACAGACAACCGCCTCACAAGCTGCTGTTCTGTTTAAGTCTACTGCATTGCTCCATCTATATGATCACGAACGCGAACGATTCGTGCAAACTATAGAGAGTTTAGAAGCTGATGTCGCAGAACTTTCCACCTGTTTAATCGGCCGGGAAGCTGTTTTATCATCTAATCTTCAGACAAAGGAGCTCGAGAGATGGCAGATTGTCGATCAACTTGATGCAATTTCTGAGCAGCAGCACAGACATGACTGGAATTTGACTGGGTTGATGGGTGTCTGTTCCAATGAAAATCGCCAGCTACGACACGATATCAAGATGCAACAAAACAGGAACCAAAGACATGTAGATGAACTTTACCAGAGTCTTATCACATCTCAAAAGGAGAAAGTCGATTCTGAGAAGCAATCCAATAATGTCATCATGCATTTGGAAAGTGATATCGAGCATTTGAAAGAGGAATTGGCTCAATCTCAGCAACATACAACTGATAACATCGACTCTATGAAAGCTCGAACTCAACTTGATATGAATAAGATTGCTGAACTTCAATGCGAGCTTCAGAGACTAAACGAAGAGACAGACGCCCGTGTAGCTAGATACGAGAGCAGCATCGCTTCAAATGCAGAGGAGCTCAGACAGAAATTCGAAAATTTTGAAAAATCCACGTTTGAGCTGAAAGTAACTCTTAAAGCAAAGGAGGACTTATTGGATGAGCTCCAAGGCGAATTGGATGACCAGCAGAAAGAAATCAACCAAATTCAAAGCGAGCTTTTGGAAGAACGATCACGCGGTGTGAGATTGCAAGAAGAATATCAAAACAAAATTCGCTTACAATCAGGAGAGTGGACAGCAAAAACACAAGAATATGAGAACCTGATTAATGGTTTAAGAGCGGCTTTACTGGAAAATGAATGCCTTATGAGGCAACTACAAACTGATCTTGGAGACCTGAAAATGGACATTGAAAGAGATCGATCCTGTATGGTTAAATTGCAGGAAGATAGAGATGCGACGATAGCTCAATATGAATGCCGACTTCGTCTACAGTCAGAAGAATGGACTACGAAATCGCAAAATCGTGAACATTCGCTATCTGTATTACGAACGGCGTTAAGAGACAATGAAGTTTTTGTGGAGAAGTTACAAAATGATCAAACGAGTCAAGATGAGAAAATCAAAAATTATGAAATGTCGATAACTGGATTGAAAACGACCTTGGAACAGAAAGATCAGTTTGTGGAAAAACTGCAAAGCAATTTGATGAAACAAAATGAGATATTAGACCAGATGAAAGACGAAATTGAGAAAAGGATCAGCCATCAGGTCGATCGGTCAAACCGCCCTGCTATCTCGCTCTTTGTTTTTGTTGTTGTTATTTTGAAACCGTGACCAATTAAATACTTTGAGTTGAGCTTAATGGATTTTATTTTAGGTGGAATCTGAAAAGCAGCATCTCGAAGCCAAGCAGAGATTCGAAAAATTACTGGAACAATACGAGGTATGATAGGGTCGATTGTCAAGCAAAGGTTCATATTAACTCGCTCTCAAGGAAATTAAGCGCTCTAAAGAAGAACAAGATAGACGTATCGCACACTACGAGCAACAAGAGTTAGACAGGGTAACATTTTGATCAACGTACAGATATCACACGACTTAACATCAAATAGAGGTCATCAAAGAGCGACCAGCTCACCGAATTAAGCAAAGCTCGATCGACCATCCAACAACTTGAATCGCAATTAGATGACTTAAGGAGCAATGATAATCAAGATATGTTGGTCACTAAGCAGAAGATTTCTGAATTGGAGCAAGAACTTTTAGTTTCACAGCAAAGCTTACAAGATCAAATCCAAGAACTAAAGTCAGCCCATCAAAGTTCGGAAGAAGAACTGCATAAAGCTCGTTCGATAATTTCCGTTCTAGAGGAAGAGCTTCAGAATTGGAAGCAGCAAAGACAAGAACAAAACAGAGAGGTTCAAGCGGTTGAAGAAACCTTGACGCGGGCAAGATATCCTGATGCAGTACAAGCTGAACAAGTCGCACCATGTTCAGATGATGGAAAAAGTCTGAGGCATTTGATATCTGAAAAAGATCAGGAAATCGAACGGCTACGAATGAGTTTTGAAGATATCCAAAAACTGAATAAGCATCTGGAAGAGCGATTAGTGAATACCAACGTCCGCATGAGCCAGATGCAAGACGAGGAGAACCAGCTCGAGGAACAGATCAAGACGCTGGAAGCTGTCTTAGACGACGTTGTTAAACAGAAAACAATGCAGGTGAAGAAGAAATAAAACCTTCCAACATCTCTCTGAAGCGTCATTTCATTCGTTACGGCATTCGTCTGAAGAGCCCATGTAACAGAGTAGCGTAGATAGCGTCAGGAAGGAGGCCGGAGTCGGGGACCCCGTGACCCCATGGGGTCATGACTATCGGGAGGGGTGGCCTGTTGCGTAACGTCAATCATCTCGAAGATGGGCAGCAGACTGCTGGGCTGTTTGATGACTCCATCACAGCCAGGTGGTGTCCCTGCTACACCCAATACTCATTCGTCTGTACATTCGCGATCTGCCAGTGCCAAACAACCCAGTCCGACAGAACTCGGTCCTGCTGCCACCCAGCCATCGGTAACCGCTGATATTTCTGCCATGTAAATGTTCTGGGCTAAGGCAGCCTTAGCCGCATCCAAATAAACAAACTGCTCAGCTCCAGCAATCTCCTTGTCAAAATGTAACAGTTTATAATTGCATACTTCTATGAATTCAATTGACATTTCTGCTTTAGAGCGATATCGTTAACAAAGCTAAAGATGAACAACGACAGATGAATGGTATCTTGGGCAAAAAAACGCACAGCATGTTTTCTGAAAGCACCAATAGGTGGGCCGCAATCGAAATCCCGAAATGCTTGCATACATTGCTGCGGTTGGCCTCCGCCTGCTTCTTTTTAATTGCTTGAAGTTAAACGACGCTTAGAGCGAAATCTTGAATGCACCGGATACCCAGGACCATGCGCCTTTTGCCTGTCGATGAAACCTGATTCATTACAATGCACGTTTCCACTGAAGCGTAGCAGATCGGATCAACAGGGTGCTTATTTATCTGGAAGTATCTGCAGTGGTTTCGCTTTCTTTATCGCAATCTGAAGTTTCATTAAGATACGGTTTCGGCTGCCGCTGACGCTGAATCAGAAGATGACGAAGATGTTCCTGAAGAAGACCGCAAAAGATCCCGGTTTACTTCCCAAGTATTGACATGCTTTCACAGGCACTCTGGTTTTTGACATCGGATTCAGGTAAGCACCAAAAACCCTCTGAATGCGGTGCCAAGCTGTGTCATGGGCCCGCAACCCATCGACAAATGGAATGTGGATATGCTGATTCATATAACCATCAATCAGGTTTGATTAAGCATAGTTTCTGAATTTCTTTCAAATCAATGCGAGTAGGTGATCGACGACCTGAGGGCTAACCACTTCTTACGACCATCCGTTGCTACAGCGTCTTCTTTCAGAAACCAGGTGCATTTTCCTTCTGTGGAACCTAAGATGCTGTGTGAACACGGTTTGTAGTGCTATTATCGTCACTGGATTGCTGTTGGAGTAGCAACTTGGGTCACGACGTTGGGGCCTCTAAAAGCTGACGCTGAATTTAATGAATTTGCCAAACTGTTCTCCGTATGTTGATCTTGTCAATTGGCTTGAGTTCTGACGGCCTTTCAGGCTCTCCAAGATGCAGGAACCCTTGAATCTGCTTGGAACTTAGATACTCTGGTGCTAAAGAAACTTTTCTGGCTTTCAGGTGCAGGTAGGATACCATACTCGGATCTTCGAACATTCACGTAGTTTCCCATAGGGTTTACAATACATGATCGAACTAAGAAATATTCTCCTCGAATGGTATTGCCTGAATTCTGCCTGCTCTTAATGTGGATGGGTCCTGCCGATATGACTGGCATTGTTTCTGCTTCTGATGCTGTTTGCATGATTTACAATTGGATCACGGCTTCGAAGGACAGGTTAAAAAATCAATCACTGACATGCAGAAGTGAATCTCAAATGCTGCTTGCAGAGTTTGTGTATTTCAAGGGCTGTGCTCACGGCAGTCGGCAATCAGCACGCTTCGCTTCAGCTCGTTCAATTGTGTCTACCACTTAAACGAAGGAAGAATGGAATGCGGGCGGGAGTTTCCAGCAGATTATCGCATCGAGTTTTTCTGCAGAAATCTTGTGTGTACAAGCGCTGTGAATCAAGCAGGTACTGTACATTTACTGAACGGTCTGGCTGCTTTTGCAACTGAATGCTCTGAAGGCCTGCTTGGGCCCGACAGGGGGCCTGCTGCATTTCGTCACGATCTTATGGTCGACATTACGAAAGTCAACGACCTTGCTGCTCCTTCAGTGACACCATGCCCCAAACAGTGAACAATCAACTCTTCCTATTTATCAGGACGTGCGTCCATTACAAATTGCTATTCTATTTATCAATATCATTCTCTCTATTCCCACACATATATTAATATTAAAGTATGGATTCGTTCACAATCGATTCAATGCGGAATATATGTGACATATAATGCGACAATTACTTGACAACTTTGGCCTTTTTACTCATTTTGTCTTGGGGGACTGCCTTGCTCTTGACAACGTCGGAGAAATCCATGGTCCCATGAATGGCATTATTTACAGTGACGAACGAACGAGAAACTCCTTTCGGTATCAAAGGTTTCTCCAGTTCAGCCTTTAAAGCCTGCCGTAAGCTTTCTTGCTCTGACTGCAAAAGATCAATATAATTAGGACCAGCACAAACATCAGGAAGCAGTTTAACCGACCTCCTTTCTCTTTGCACTTCGATGATCGGTCATTTTCGGAGCCAGATCATCATCAAGGATGATATCCATCTCAGAAGCATTCTTCTCGAACCAGTTTCGCTGTGATTGCAGGTTGACATTCGCCGACATGAAAATTGATAAATAACAGTACCTCAGAGGAGGACTTCTTGGTGGATGAAAGCAGTTTATCAAGTCTGGATGCCAACTTTACACGCCTCTTGATCGGATCTAACATGTTTAACTCGACTGGAAACTCAGGGATCTGAGACACATCATTATCCGAGTAAAACCACACACAGCAAACACCAATACCTTATGCTTGAGATCCTGAACATGTCGGTTATAAGCAGTCATCTCATTGGGACTCACCAAAATCAAGCTGTTAACAATGCTTAAGGCCACCATCATGAAAAAGCAATTTCTGAGAGATTACCTGAACCCAGATGCAGACGCTCTTCCAGTTCTTCCAGACCGATGTACATAAACGTCAGAACTAGGTGACAGCTGTGAAAAGTCAGCAGAGGTTACTAAAGAAAGACGACTGCAAACCTGATAATGAATGACATTGTCAACATTAGGTACATCAATACCACGAGCTGCTACATCAGTACAAATCAGAACACAGTTCGACATTGTCTTGAATCGATCCAGGTTTTTCAAGCGCTGTCGCTGTTGCATAGACGAATGCAGCGGATAGACCTGCGAAGGTGGATATTGAGCGAAGGGAGAGGGATAGAGATGATCATGAGCTGTACCGGAAGTGATAGAAGGGAGAACAGACCATGGAAACGACGGACACTGGCGATGGAATTGGCAAATACGATCGTCCTGCCTGGATATTTATGAAGGAAATAATACACATAATAGTCCTTCTCTTCAGCCAGACATTGGATACGACCTTCAGTGATATCTGAAAGCAAACAGATTTGAATACCGGAAGAAAACACATGAAGCAAGAGAATCAGAAGGAAAGCAACGATAAACATCAACAGAATTGTGAAATCGCCAATAATGGATTTGCAGAGATCCATCCATTGTATAAATACACAGCGTAAATCAGTGAAAAACTGAAAGAAAACATTTTTGGAAACAATTCGCTGAACCGATTCGAAAGCAGCTTAATTGAGAGCGGAAACAGTTGCAAATGATGTTGGATCGTACTGGACGATGCCTTCATACTTACTTGATGCAACTCGCGTCTTGGTCGTGACATCGACAATCGCAGGTTTACCTCGGAAATTGATACGTCCGACCAGATCGTCTAACGAGGATCTCGCGGCCGCCCTGCACACACACGATCACCTTTAATCATCCGATCACGAAAACCCGCTCCAAATCATGCTCACCCAGTTCGTGCTGATTTCGGTTTCATTCTTGTATCAGCTGATGTCATGGTAGCCGATAGCAGGACGGTCTGAGGAGCGGCTCGTTGCCGGTCCAGTACGGCCAGGATGCGGTCCAGCTCCCGATAGCATCCCTGTGCTACCATACGATCTGCTTCATCAATAACCAGGAATTGTAGAGCGCTGAAATCCAGGGCGGCACCAAGATCAGGATCAGCGCCACCATCACCGATCAGATCCCAAATACGACCTGGAGTCGCTACCACGATCTCGGGACGCTTCATCAACAGACGTTTCTGTTTAGCGGCGGCCAGACCACCAACACATGATGCAATCTGCAATCAATAATGCATCAGCAATGCGATACATCGAACTTGAGCGATAAAGAATTCGATTCGAAAAAGAAAATCCGAAAAAGGTTTCGGAACCTGAATATTTGTGAATCGAGCAACAGCTTTAAGATGTTGAACGATCTGGAGAGCTAATTCACGGGTCGGGCTCAGGACCAGGCCCAGAATCTTCCCAGGACGTGATGTCGTGGATAACGATCTCGATAACATCGGCAGACCAAATGCCAACGTCTTTCCGGATCCCTAAAACATCAACAACGATCAGGGCGATGGAACGCGGGCAGCAAACAGGGAGCGAGGACCGTTTCAGCGGCGGCGATGGCGTCCTTTCTGAATCTAATGAGTGGATTTGCAAGACTTAATTGAATATGTGTTGGTTCATAAAATCCAAGTTCAGATAGACCACGAAGTAGACGTCGATCTAGATCAAAAGGTAGCCATGATGCCATAACAGAATCATCAAAATCGTCATTCTCGACTTCAGCAATGGCGCCCAATAGTTCAGGGTCAGCGATGGGAATGTCCTCGGCAGAGGATGGTTTCGATTGCGGTGATAATGATGATGATGGTTGTTGTATAGAATCAGGAGATGTTAAAGCACGGAATTGATCTCCTTTAATCTCATCTAATTGTATCATACCATGAAGTCCATCATCATCTGATATTAATGATAGATCTGCATTAACTGATGTCCATGGTAGGCTATCCCATGGACCGGGCGCTGGACGAGCTCGCTTTCGCCCCATCAAAGAGAAATGAAATCCGCCACGGAGTCCGCCCTCATGTAGACCTCGGGGGGGGGGGGGGGAAAGGAAAAGGAAAAGAAAAAAGGAAAGAAAAAAAGAAATAGGAAAGAAAAAGAAAAGGGAAGGGAAAAAAAAAGGAAAAGTAAAGAAAAAGAAAAAGAAAAAAAGAGAANNGGGGGGGGGGGGGGGGGGGGGACTCCGTATCATTTTGGCATTCAGAGGCACGTGCACGGGGGTAACGTTTGGTCCGATTATGATGTCATGTCCAGCATGTAACGTGACATGAGTCGGGCGCAGCCCGGACCGTCAGTTCGCCACGTTACAGTGCCAGTCGGGTAACGTGCTGAATCATGACGACTCTGCGTCCGAACTTGAATGATGGTCCTGGACCTGGATTTGCAGCTAATCGTCGTCTGCGAATCTCGGTCGCGACCAGTACGGTCTTGGCCACCGTCACCACGGATACGACCGCGCCGTCGTTCGCCGAACGTCGCCGTCGTACTCGAAATCTGTCTCCCATCAAGTCTCTGTATAAACATGCACCTGGTGCGTCATTCGCAGAACGACGACGACGACGACGTTCTGATCGTGTTAACGATCATGATGATGAAGTTACTATTGGACCAGATACACAGACAGATGTTATTATATCAGAAACTTCTCCAGATCATGATATTGGGGCTGTTATACAACCTATCACATCTAATATCAATAATCAACAAGTGGTGGTCGCCATCCCCAAACCGATCACCACGACGGAGGCGGTCACGGCAGTTGCTGATCCGGACCCTTTCCGGGGCGTACTGGCCTTGTTCGATTGTCAGCTAAGTTGAGATCTATATCCCATCTGCATGTTCTCTATCACTAAATCTGATAATTATGTATAGCGGAGACTATATGGTCATGGATTCAGGAACTTCGTGGTGTTCATCGTCAACGTAATAAGACATTACAATTGGTATGTTATATAGATAAACAGGGGTTTATATATATATGAAAGAGCTGGAGTTCACCAATTCATTACAAGGAACTCGATCGGGTCGTCATACCGCCCCATTGGCGTCAGGCGGATCCGGACGCGATCGCCGACATGCTGGCCCAGTACCCAGCCGATCCGATTCTGGCTCTATCGAATCTACAGACGTCGCTACTCGATGAAGTCGTCCCATGTGTCAATCCGGTCGTTCGCGTCACGATCGTCGATATCCGGGACGGGACGTACTGGCCCAAGCGGCATCCGGACTGGTCGGTGGTGGCCCATTACGAATCAGGTCAGATCTGGCTGATTGGCTCTGACATTCATCCAATGATGGGTCGCGGCGTTCGCGCGCCTCTCCATATCTGACTGGGTCGTACAGGCCCCGGTGCTCGCCTGATTCTACCAAATCAGACGCATCCGTGGTCCAGTTGTGGTCGGCGCGTACTGGCCCCGTCCTGGCCCGATCCGATTCTGTTCAATGAATCATTGATACACTTCTTCGATCCTCATGTTCTCATTCTATTCGAGCTACTAGGTCAGTATGGCCGGTTTCCGGGTGGGTCGTACTGATCCCGGCCCTTTTGGGGGAATAGATGTTGGGGCCCATATTGACCTGGATCGATATGGAGAGGGAGTACGACCAATAGCCTGGGCGTTCCTAAAACCTCTTAATATACATGGTATACCTAATCATGGATATATAACATTACAGTTATATAATAGATTACAATTATATCCACTACGTATTAGACCAAATGTTCCATCTGTATGATATCAATCTATATATTATTATATTATCAATTATTTAACTGTTGCTATATGGATGGGGATCTTATTCCTGATTTACCAACTGGTTTTTACCTTGTGTGTTAACATACAATATCATTAACTAATTTCATATCTAGGTATATTTTGAGTATATTGAACAGAAGAATACAAGATGGAGTCCATATACAGGTACAATATCTCTATATCTACATGGTATTGCTCCATTACGTCCTCGTATTATTAAGGGACATCGTCCTATATTACCAACTGATATAGAACATGGACGTATTGATTTTCAGGTAGGCAGAGAGAGAGAGAGAGAGAGAAAGGGCCCAGATCTGTTCATTAACTAACTAATATCAATATCAGACTATGAAAGCGGATCTTCTCACCGATATATCGATGCCGTCGGTCGTACCGGCCCGCGATGCGGGTCCATCCACGAGGAACACGACCATGCATACGATACGATCTGGTTCAGATTCATGTCTCATACCTAATAGACGTCTCTATAAACTACCAGCTGGATCATTGGGTGCATTCGCCATCGAATTCAGTCCGGATGGGCGTTCGCTGGCCTGTGCCGTGGGCGAGTACGTCCTGTTCCCCGTCAAGATCGTCGATGTCGAATCGGGTCTGGTACAGGGCGTACTGGCCGGCCATCACGACCTTATACATGATGTCGCATGGTCGACTAACGCCAGGTTCTTGGTGACGGCATCGTCGGATCGCACCGCCAAGGTACGTACTGCCCCCCGTGTTGGTCGTTGTTGTTGTTGTGTAACGTGTGTTTGATGGCAGGTCTGGTCCATAACCAGTAATCAGGCTGTAGTAACATTACAACATCCATGTTTTGTGTATCAATCGAAATTCTGTCCAATACCCCATGATGCTCCAGTACGTTCTGCGGTCGTACTGGAATTCTCCTGTCAACTGACTTTCCGATCGCTCAGAATCGTATGGTGATCACAGCCGGATCCGACGGCATCGTCCGTGTTTGGGACGGTACGACGGGATCGTTGATGTATGAATTATGTGGCCATCATTCTGCTGCAATACATTCTATAGCATTAGATATAGCTGGATTAAGGTATGTGTGATGTATGATACTCTGTATATATATAGAGATATCCCTATACATATGTATCCATATTATCTATCTAACTATCATATATAGATTATGGACAGGAGATTGTAATGGTACAGTGATATCATGGGATAGAGATCTATCTTGTATAACCTCCAGATTCTGTCTATTACATCATCTTCAATATCCTGATCTACATTCTATACCTATCACATGTCTACGATATGATTCAAGCAATGATCTACTTGGTATATTAGCTCGTAATAGCACTCTATACATATTCGGAGCACGCAGGTAACATAGAGTTCTTCATACACAGTTGCTGATCGAACTGATGCGTGGGCAGGTACGACCTGCGACAGACGTTGACCGGAGCCATCTGCACGAAATCGTCAATACGATTTGTGTTCTCTCCGGATGGGCAATACGTCCTGTCGGGATCTGAAGATGGTGATCTCTATGTCTGGAAGACATCTGGGGCCGTACTCGAGGCCAGGATTGAACCAGGTCGGAATGTTAGGGTTTAGGGTTTCTATAAGGTGCTCATGATAGCCATTGTGCAGGATTCCAGACGGCATCGTTCGCTGTGAGTTGGAGTCCTACCCAGCATATCATTGCAGCAGCATCGTTCGGTGCTGATTATCCAGTCTATGTATATGATTGTGTTGTAGATCAGCATAGAGAAGGACATCGACCTATTGATGTTTCCAGAAGATCTACAGATGCATCATCATTAGCAATGATAATGCCACGTGCTCTTTAGTCAATTATTTTGCAATACTATTTAATTTAATCAAGGAAATAATAAATGTAAATACTATTCCATAGCTATATGTTTTCATTAGCAGCTATTGACCTATCGCTCACCACAATGACTCTGAAGCTGTACACTTTTAAGCCTGTTCATAACAATTCCTGCCTACCTGATAAGAGCTGAAACTTGCCGTTCAAGCTTTTTCGATGAGTCTGAGCAGATACCTGTTGCTATTATTGCACCTAGCCTAGAATTGATACACGATAATCCAATGGTAGCATCAGCTGGAGATAGTAGAATGTAGACCATCACATGTAAATAGAGGATATGCACAGAACCAGCTTCTGCATAAAGCTTTGACCTGAAATATTGTAGACCATCTGACCGCAGTAGCCGATGTTCCAAAGCGATTCCAATTCATCACTCAATCTTTTAATGAAAACTGATAGCGCGCTATTGCAAACCAAGCCGATCTTGGTGATGATCCTGATGAATAAACAGGGACCTGGATGAGATAATCAGATAGGTATGTTGTATCTATTTGTCGCATCAGATTTTATTCTTGTCCGGGAACCCTCTATTGGCTCCGTTGATATCGTCATCATGTCGTCGTCATGCCAAAAGCTGAGTCTGTCAAAATATCGCAAGCATACCATTGCACAGCACATCAATCATGTTGCCAATAATGCCAGATTCGTGATGCTGGCTCACTGGAACAGCACGGCCGCCTTCGAACAGGCTCGTCGGGCTTGGAGGGCCGCCAACATTCAATCATCGATTGTGAAAGTAATCGCGATGAAAGGCGTTTATTGTTATGGTGACGCATTGAGCGACGATGCTAGGTGAGGGTTGGCAGGGTTGGATTCAAAGATACTCGCGCCTCGTTCCTGATCCCATGCCTACGAGGTCCGACCGCTCTGGTTTATGCTGATAAAACCAGCGATGATGATCGGCTCGGCCAGAAACTGATTTGTCAGGCAGCGAAACCTGCTCTAGACTCCAACGACATCATGTTCATTGCGGCGTCGTTGGACGGTATGATGATTAATCGCGAGCAAGCCCAGGTCGGTGATCTATCGTTGGGAAATGGGTTCCGAGCTAATACGTTTAGAGCAGTATTTACAAAAGGCGCGATCAACTCCAGATCAAGACCTTGGTGCAGCGTTGTCCAACCTGCCTATGTACTCATTGCCTCGTTTATGCAGGACCAACATTGACGAAATCGCTCGTATCATGGAATTCCATCGCGATCGTCTTCAGGAACCCCCCTCCGCCGATGGCGAGGCGTAGCTCATGCCTATTGCTGGGATTTATTACATTAAAAACAAAGCCACTTCAGATCGTCATATGCTCTCAGTTCTCTCACTAAAATCTGACAATGCTCAGGCAATCGTTCAATTCATTTCAGCATCAGCAACGATGATATTGGTGTTGTGATCGTGGAATGGGTTGGTTTCGATGGCGATGCCCAGCATTTTTAGCTCTATCTTCCTGCATTTTTTCTCCCATTGTCTCCGTTCCCTTGAAACTGCTACCTCGGCCTTATCCAGCTCCAGTTCTAAACGCGTCAACTGTTTCCTGAGGTTCTGTTCCTCTTCATTTGCCTGCTGTAGATGTATTTCTTTCTCGATCACATTCTGTTCCAGAATTGCAATTGTTGAACGTAGCTCTGAAGATTGACTGTTGTTGGATTCGAACTGATGCTTTAGTCCTTTGACGTGTTCGCGAAGCCGATTTGCCTCTGATTCGAAAGTTCTCGCTTTGCTTTGCGAAACAGCTGTTTCGTCTCGAAGGTCTCGAATCGTTTTTTGGAGCTGATTTACGCTTGAATTGTGCGATCTTTGTATCTGCTCTATTTTGTCGTCGTAATCTCGTTGTATTCGAACATTTTTGGATTCGATTTTATCTCTCATATCATTTAAGTCCTGAATCCGATCATGCAAAGCGGCAATTTCCTTGTCCTTCGAGGTTTTCAAAACTTCATTTTGTTGCTGGAGTTGTGCTTGTGCTGCGCTATATTTTGCGATTTCGTTTAGAAGATCTTGCTTTGCTTTCTTCAACTCATTTTCGGCATTATTTAGTTTTTCTGTCAAAGATTTGCATTCTGAACGCCGCTCTCGTAATGATTCTGCTATCTGCGAAAGCTTGTCTTCGCAAATATCTCTTTCTTCTTCATATTGTTGTGTTTTCAACTAAAACATTTCATTAATCTCTGCGATCATTTCTGGTTGCTACAAGACCTTTAGCTCGTTTTCTAACTGACCATCCTTCTTCATCATCGTTTCTAGGCGGCTTTCTAAACGAACAATCTGAGCGCGGGCTTCGTTGAGAGTATCTCCAATCTCGTTTTGTACCCGAATTGAAGTCTCCTGCATATGCTGAAAACTACATTGGAGAATTTCTTGTAAGTCGACAATATTATGATTCAGGATCATACTTTTTCATGGCAGACTGAGCGCGTCGATCGGCAATATCTCTGCTGTTTTCAAGCTCAGCGCATTTCGTTTGCAGTTGCTTGATATCTTCGAAAAGTTGTGACTCTTTGGCATTAGCTGTCGCAATAGCTTTTGATAGAGCGCTGGAGCTGCTTGAACGCAAAGACTGCAGAGCATCAGACAGCTGCTCGCACTCTGATTTTCTCTGATCGCAATTCAATTCATAAAATGAATGCATGATAGAATATCAATTACCTGCTTCTCAGCATGTTCCGCTCGTTGTACAGCCTCGTCGCGTTTGAGTGTGGCATCAAGAAAAGAGCATTTCAATTCGCCCAATTCTGACATGAGTTTCAGATTTGAAGTATTGAGATCTTCAATGCTCTTTTCTAAATTCTTTATTGTACAGAGCATTCCTGTTTTCTGTTGATTGCTTGAATTTAGCAGATTCTATAAGTCTCTTACCTTGTAGATCTGAGTCCTTTGAACCGATTATCTGCGTCTGCTGTCTGTTTTGTTCTAGAGAATCTTGAAGTAATTGATTTAGATGTCTCGCTTCTCCAGACGATTGCGTGTATTGAGTGTGCAATGTTGTCAGCTCACTTTTCAGCTCGTGGATGCATTTCTCACTTTCGACTTCGTGCTCTTTCAACAGTTGCTTAAATTGCTCTGCATCCTTTGAACGACCCTGAAGCTCGACTTGAAGCTGCAGACTATCTTCTTGGGCTGATTTCATATGCCTTATAGCGTCCTCAGTCTGCTTTCTGTTAAAGGAAAGCTCCTTCTGCAGAGCCTCAATCTGGATCTCCATATCACTCATCTGCGAAACTTTCATTTCATAGTTATTGATATCATTCCTATTTTGAGTTACTATCCGCAGCTACGAAAGAAGCAGCCAATTACCTCAGAGAAATTATAATGGTGTCTCGTTCTTCGAGAAGAGTTCTAGTGCCATCCAGTTCTCGACGAGACTCTAATTCTTGTGTCCGTAACAGATGGTTTTCATCTCCCAACAGGGAACATCGTTGGTTAAGTTCATGAAGCTCGCTACTATCCATGATACCGCCTGAGTGCCCTCCGTCATCAAACCGCTGAACCAATTTTACAATATGTTCTTCCTAGAATGAACTTTAGATGCACAATAATCTCAACCATGAGACCTCTGTTACAAGCTCTGATTCTAGCTCTTCATTGCGAGCAACGAGCCGATTGAGGTCCGATTTCAAATTTTGCAGATCACGGCGAAGCTCGGCATTGGCGGTGTTAGCTTGAGCTAATTGAGAATCATATGTGACCAATAAAGGAGATCTACGAGAATTTCAAAGAAACTCGATTTGTAATTAGAAGCTGGTACATGTATTGTTGATTGACAGTCCAAGGCGCCAGGTCATCGTTGTCATTGTCGATTGCCACCAGAACGTCAGGAAGTTTCATTTGATAGGCTTTCAATTCGGCTTCCAATCGAGCAGCTAAACATCGCCTCCCGCAACATTCATATGCAATCCATTACGGTTGTGAAAGCTTACAATATGTTTTCAAAAAGTCCCTTTGAGATTCAGCCAGGTGCAGTTGGCGCAGTGTAGCATCGCGGTCGGCGAAGGCCAGTGATTGCTGCTGCACCTGAGCGGCCTGAGTTGGCTGGACGAGATCAGCATCAGGAGGATATGATTGTCGTAATGATTGGGCTCCAATCATCACTTTTTAATCAAATCACAATAAGATTACGATACCAATGATTTGTACAACTCAACTGACAAGTGACGTTACATCACAGTCAAGTCATAGCATAACCCCATGAGGCCATGACCCATATGACTGGGACATTTCGCTTGAAAGCAACCTGCCGTTCCAAAACCATGCAATCTTGGTCAGTGGACGTAGGTAGGGATCTCGATGAATGGAAACAAAAGTTTTATTCTTATACTAAGAGCTCGCTGCTATTGTCAACTAGGATTTGATACCCATTAAGAGCACAGTGGTCAATAATGGCTGGTTCTGGTACGCTTGGCATGTGGCTCTCAGGCGACATGATTCGGGAGATGCCGAGCCCAACAACGGCCACAGCATATAATGTCGAGATTAGCATGTGCAGCGTAACTAGAACACGAGCACTGCTACTGATCGCCCAAACGTCTCCATAGCCGGTTGTGCTCTGGACTACTGTGCTGAAGAATAACAGCGTCCATGCTCGACGTTCCAGGCCATATTTTACTCCTGGAGTTCCATCTAATGATGAAATTCGGAATGCTGCTGGACCTTGAACCAACGATAGCAGCAGGTAGAAATGGGCGAATATCATAACAGTCGCGATCACCGATTGAAGCAAGAAAGAGAAATCGATATAGTTGACGTTGATTTTGTGGACGACTCGAACTGACATCGATATTACAACAATTGCCTATGAAAGCACAGTTGGTGATAAATCTGCAACATTTCGACTGACAGTCTTACCTGAATGAGTCCGATGAACGCCAGGGCGTAGAGCGTTGTCCTAGATGTCGGAGATGTGAGGTTCGTTTCGTCACCAATGACTAGTTTGATGATAATTAAAGATGTCATTGAAGTCGTTATCACAAAAACTGCAAGATATCGAATCAAGAACTTCCGACATCTCTCCAGGCCTAATTATAAACACTAAACTGAAGTTCTGCCAATGACTTTAAATGCGACCTGGAATACGTTCCCTCATTTGCTTGAGCAGGCGCTGAAACAGATTTCGGTTCATGCGTGCATGTTCCCTTCTTAGCTGAACTTCTTCAAGATCGAACGCTTTCTGAAAGTGAGAGCACAATATAGCAAATATGCCAATATTATACATTGTTCCAAGACACATTTGCAATGCAGCCAACGTTTGTCCAGGCCATTCCAAAGCGTACACATCACCGAATCCTTGATTAATCATGTTGATAAGCAGACACAATGTGACAAGCGCGGAAAAACCGACCTGTACTTGAGATGGTGGCCACCGAGTAGTAAACCAAACTAATAATGGATTGCCCGAGTGTTATCGGATTGATATCAATGTGATAGCTACTCGGATGGATGGTAAATGCTAACAAATGGAATCCAGAAAATGCGATGATCACTGCAATATACGTCTGTCCAATTCGCTTCATAGAGGGAATACCATGCAATATCATGTGGAATGTATGCTTTAGAAATGCAGCTAGGACCATGGCTTGCAGCACCTGAGGTTTATCAGCAAGTTTAGTAAAACCCATATTGTGTCGTACCTGGCAAACTGCCAAGCTAATCAGAGTCCTGTGATCAGGCTGCTGTGGAATAGCATTTGATCCATTCCAAACAATTATGATCGCGATTGCTTGTAAGACCAAACTTGTTTCGACACAATAAATAAATAAAATTCTGTAAAAATTCCATAATGGCCCTGTACGCTCAGATTCAGCAGAAATCGGGCTATCGGATTATATGCATACCGTGCATATGAGTCTGAATATCAGGACTATCGTTCCTTCGAATAGTAAGGAGTGTATCCCCTGAAGATGACACTTTCAATGATTCGCAGCCAGAACTAGATGTGATATAAACCGACTGGGATTTGGGCAATGCTTATGATAGTCCTTCTCGAAACTCCATGCCTGGTACAGCTGATTAATGAGATTCGATCTATCCTGGATCATAGTAGCGCGAATGTCCTCTGTGTTGCATGCAGTCGAATATGTTGGGCAGCGATCTTCATGGGACTGTGCTATCGCCTGCAGTGCCATGGTCTGCAGGTCATACGATAGCGAACGACCTCTCAGCTGCTGACGACTGATCTGGTCATAGGGCGCTGGCGCTGACCTGGTCCTATACCGACCTGGTTCTGCAATGCCAGACGACGACAGTGTGGACAATAGATATTCTGCTAGCTCTATATAGATCCGGTGTGAAAGCTATTATGTATACTATACATGTGGGAGCTGATAGACGGCATGAGGCCAAGCCATATTATCAGGCGTCTTTCAGGCAGGATTCCCAAAGAGTTGGGCAGCTTTTCCTGGATGCTCGTCGCCTTGGGATTTCGATCACCGCTCATGCATTGACTTCATCGGAATTGGTCACTTTGATTACCGAGAAGTCAGCCGTTGTTATTCTGCTGATCGACCAAAAGGTTCTTCATCAGGAACGCAATTCGCAGCCTGGCGGCCCGAATTCGTTCGTAGGACACTATATCTTATTGATTGGATTCCAGCAAGATTCGTCAGGAAACGAAATTTTTTGCTATTTAGATCCAGCAGCCCCTCCAGCTCCGTTTTCGTATAGTACGATAACGGTCCACGAGTTGGATCTAGCGCGGATGTCGCCTGGGACGGATCAGGACGCAATCGTCATAGACATCACACAGAAAGCCAAGATGTATTCATATTACGGCATTGAATGATTAATAAATAAGTAAAGAGATAAACTCTCGTAGTTTTGAATTCTTGGCTCAACTCGAAGAAGAAAATGCAAAGGCATCTATGACGGGCCAGGACTCCAACACCTGTTTGCAATGGTTCCTGAATACGGCTCGAAATACAAGGTCATTGAAGAGATCGGCGAAGGCACATTTGGGCACGTTTATCGGGCTGTGAGAATTAAAGACAACGTGGTTGTCGTCCTAAAGAAGATCCTAATCCGCCGGCCCGAACATGGACTGCCTAAAGCTGTCCTGCGAGAAATCCACGCCTATCATCAGGTCCAGCACAACCATGTCCTTAACCTACTAGAAACGTACGCAAGACCTTCATCGGTTGTGCTGGTTCTCGAATCAATGCATAGCGACCTGCACCAATTCCTTAGAAAACTGACACGTCCGCTGACCGAAGGCGAAATCAAGGTCTGATTGTCTAAACGAGTTTGTTGAATATCATGTGCTTAACTGCTGCTTAGTGCATCATGAGAATGCTGTTATCGGGGCTAGCAGCTGTTCATAAGTCCCACATTATACATCGAGTAATAACAATACCGAGCTGCTTTTTACCATCTCATGTTTTCGTCCTTTTTCGACGATTCTCGTCAGCTCATGAAGAAACAATGGTTTCAAGCTTGTTTTAACACAAAATTTACAGGATATTAAGCCGTCCAACATCCTGTTCGACGATGTTGGCCGGGTCAAGATTGGCGATATGGGCCTGGCTCGGATTCACATCGGCGATGGCCGTTCGTACTCACACCAGGTTGCGACCCGATTCTATCGGGCGCCCGAACTCCTCTATGGCAGTCGTCAGTACGATTACGGCGTCGATCTATGGGCCGTCGGTTGCGTGTTCGGTGAGATGCTGGGCCATGGGCCTGTATTCCAGGGCCAGACCGATATCGACCAGCTGTATCAGGTGGTCCGCGTTCTGGGAACGCCATCATGTGAAAATTGGCCGGTAGGAAGACATCGATGACAGGTTTGAGAAACTCTGACGTTGCTAATTAGGGTGTCGAGCAGCTGCCTGACTATGATAAAATTCGATTCTCGCTGGTGCCTCCTACGCCGTTTCGCCAGCTGTTGCCAGATGCTTCTGAACTGGCTTTGGATTTACTGCAGCAATTCCTCGTATATGACTCAACAAAGCGGATGCCTGCAGCAGAGGTGATTCGAAGCTGGCACTTTATAGACGAAACGTATTTAATTGGAAGGACAGGCGTTGGAGCATGACTATTTCTTCTCTGAGCCTTATCCAGCAAGACATGAGTATCTATTGCATCTGACAAGGCATTGGAATGATTCATTGCCGTCACCGGAACGGTAGAAATCATCTCGCTGCCAGCTTGGCATTCTGATACCATTGCAATGACAATTCAGTCTTATTGAGGACTTTTAAAGCAAGATTATGGCCTGCCAGCTGGACACCGATTTGAACGTCTTCCTCGCGCCAATCAGTACACAACCTACTTATCATCTATCTCATACCGACAACAATTTGGTCATATGCATCACTTGTTTCATAAAAAGTTCATGCTAAACTTGGAGTCAATGAATTGCTGGCGACATCTCAAACATACAGCGGTCCTGCTGGACAATATTCACACTAAGTGGGCGATGAATTGGAAGCATGAAACATGACAAGACGAAGGCTCAATCCATGACATGTTGACAACTCAGCATTTCAGGCATGGTGAGATCTATTCAATGCTTAATAAAGCCGGGTCTGTCCAAACTTCTGAAACAGCTGGGTCTGACCAATCCTTTATGAGAGTATCTGTCTAATCCTTTAATAAGAGCCATGGGGCCATGATGGGGCGATATGGGGGCAGGGGTCATCGTCGACTGCGTGTGCAGCAACCCGTTTGTCATGTTACATCGTCTGTGAGTTCAAATCAGCATTAGGCGATGTATGATCTAGAACGGGTCATTTCGACTAGTCAGGCGTTCGGTTGTCGCCATGCTGCACTCTTCTTCGCCGACAAGCTCGCATGCGCTCATCCTGACCAGCCCAACCATGCATATCTGCTAGCATCGGTGATGTTTCAACAGCGCGATTTTCGACGGGCCTATGACGTTCTCGTGAAATTTCAGCATTCGATGCCGTTAAAATTCAGACTCCTGGCAACACAGTGTCTGGTACCGGGAGCTGTTTATACCAACTTTTAGGTCTTTTATATCATACGGTAGGTAGAACTGAAAGATTGGGATGCTGCCCTAAACTTGATTGGTGACGATGATGAGTCGATAAGGGAATCCTCTCCACAACCTCATGACATGCTTGAGAACGAACTCAATGTAGGATCTTGCATGCATTTAGAGAGTGACCTAAACCTTTGTTGAAGCCCTTATCGGCAGTTTGCTATTGTCGTGGAATAATTTTCGAAGCTCTTGAGAATAGACGCAGAGCTGTGCATTGGTTCAAGCAGGCCTTGCTTCATGATGTAAGATGCTATGATGCTTTTAGGTATTCTAATGGTGCATCGGTTTGCCTCTTTAACAGCATTGATCAGGAAATTGATTTACGAGAGAATGCTTCCTGTCAAAGAAGAGCGCATCTTTGTAGAGGGACTAGAATTTCCAAAGGAATTCGGCTGGCTGAGAAGCATCTATTTATGTGAGATGAATCAGGTTGTATGTATGCTCATGTTTGTTTATATCTTACATTCGTTTTCAGTTTGACCACACCAATGAAACACTATCTTTTGATATTTCAGCTTTATCGAGATTCAATCTTCATGAAAATAATGACGTCGTTGTATGCCTTGCCCAGCAAGCATACAATCGAGATCGGTTAAAGACCGCATATGATATTTGCCAGAGTAACTACCTGAAGGGTTTTTATTGAATGGCTAAGCATAAAGTAGACATCCTGGAGAATGACGCATTTCATAAGAAAACCCTACCAATTTTTACTGGTTGTCTTGTTCATCTTCGAAGGAAGAGCGAGCTGTTCTATCTAGCACATCAGCTTGTAGATACATATCCAAGCCAAGCCATATCTTGGTATGCTGTCGGCTGTTATTATTTTCTCATCCAGAAATACGAACGTAACCCAATTTCAGATTGCATGGCAAACCTAATATTTCCTATAGTTGCTCGGCGCTACTTGTCAAAATCATATAGAGCAGATGCAACATTCGCCTCTGCATGGATCGCTTATGGGCACTCATTTGCTGCCCAAAACGAATCTGATCAAGCAATGGGTGCCTATCGAACCGCAGAGCGGCTACTCTCTGGATCACATATACCGATTCTATATCTGGGCCTAGAACATTTGAAGACGAATAATTTCAAGAGCGCACATTCGTTTATTGTCCAGAGCTTGACAATATGCCCTACTGATCCATACGTTTATAACGAACTTGGTGTCGTTCATTATGTAAACGGTGAGTATGTTGACGCCATTCATTGCTTCGAGAAGGTCATTGAATTGATTGCACCGGATGCCCTTGTTGAATGGGAGGCAGCGTTCTTCAATATTGGTCATTGCCATCGTAAAATTGGCGAGTACGAAAAGGCACTTGAATACTACGATACAGCAAAGTCGTTGAATCCGGGGTCGCCATCCATCCATTCCGCGATTGGATTCACATACCATCTGCAGCGCAACCAGCATGCAGCGATCGATAATTACCACAAGGCACTATCTATTAAACCCGGCGACATGCTAACCAGCGATTTGTTATGTCGAGCACTATCAGAGTTGTTTTCAAATCAGCAATGATTGCATAAATGTAACAAGAACCTAAAATCTCCAGCGTAAAATCAATGTATATGTACCGATTTCGAAGGCAGACTTTTCATTCTATCAAGTTTGGAGCCTGTAGGTCATTCTCACTTTATCATCAAGATATGGCAGGAAGCAACAGGTATTCTTTGCCGTTTTACCTACTACATCTAGTTTCTAAAGTGTTTTTATTACGAATTGGACATTGACTTAGTTAACTTCGAGACATTATTGTCAACAAGATCATCAATTTTTTGAATCAATTTACTGCCGACTTGTTTGGCATACTGATAACAGTTAGAGAAGCACCGGTGTTAAAAAGTTAGTACTTACCGCAAGCGAATCAACGAGATCTGAAGGAGTTAAACTTCCCGTCCCTAAATGTGGTTAGAATTGATATCAACTTGTTGCTCTACTAATTGTTTACCAAGTTTAACGATGCCGCAAATATCGCCTTGAACATTGACAGCGACTGCCACCTGAGCAGACATACAAAGTTCTTCTTGTACTGTAGCATCGGCTACGAAACATCTGCCGATCTGCCGAAATTCAAAAGTGGAGCTTGTATCAAAGCAGAAAATGACCTTCGACAAGCAGGTACAGATTGGAGCAGAATCAGTGAGCAGTCTTGTGGAGTCCAGAGGATCCGGTGACACTTCAAAATCGATATCATCGGTCTCATCTTGGGCACCGATCAAATGAATAGTTGGCACCTGATGAAAATCAGCATTCTCGAAAACCAAACGAAATTACTGCACCTGCGCTGTCTTTAACGATGCTCGCACACCGATAGAGATTGCATCTAGAGCGCTACCGTCCGTATCAAGCACTTCGCAATCGATATAGACCGTCCAACAAAGACGTCCTGGTACAATACACAGTGACTCCAGGCTGATACTTTGATTGTAAAAACGCTGAATTGCGCCGGTGAGCTCAGTGTTAGGATCCAGGGCGCCATGGCCACGGAATCGATCCGAAGCAATTGCTGAGCATTCAACGCTGCAGATGATGCTACCCTGGTTGGGAGTATCATGACCAGGTTGATTGACCTCAAGTTTGACGCCGACGACGACATGCGTCTGATCTAAAAAGACCCGAGCTGAGCCATGAGCGGACGGAACGACCTCTGTTTCGAGTTGAAGCGGTCTATAATCCAGTCGTGATCTGCCATCCGCTCTGCAATCGCCTTCTACGCCGCTAACGAGGAATTCTTTCTCTGACCTCGATAACGCGAACATTTCCCAGAAATCGATTTTGGATGGCAAATGTCTGCGCAGCGCAAATTGTACATTTTTTCTATCTCTTTATTCGAAACTCGGCTAGATCAGATTCTGTTACAAAAAATGTGATCTCTCCCTTGGACCAATCATCTGCTCGTTTGTAGTTGTTGACGACGTCTAAATCAAGTTCCCATACAACCAAATCGAAAAATTCATTGGATTTTCCGCCATCAATGATCTCATTGAGAACTTGCCTGGAGTTTCGATCGGCATGTGGTGCATTGCTTTTGCTTAAGGCAAACTGAAATGAGAGCTGCCATTGCATTTCGGTGGTCGGTGTTCGAAAATTGGCACACGCATCAGGCCCATACGGTAGTAATAAGGAGAAATCGTCCGATCTGAGATCTGCACATACTAATCTGTCTTCATGCCAGACCAGTCTTTCTTGGCGAATACATGCACCATTCTCGATTTCGTTTTCGCACGATACCAATTGAACTTGGACGAAAACGCAGTCTGATGCGCCTTTTTCAAATGTAAGTTTACCTCGAATAACATCGGCCACTTTAAATTGCTTTTGGGTTAATAGGAGGACAACGAACGGCTGATCATTGAAATCTATTCGAAATTCTTCGGGCGACATAAGCAAGACGTTGTCCACAACGTCATCGGTGTCGTCGTAATATGGATCGTCTACATGCCAGTCTTTGTCTGGCTGTTTCAATCCAAGACGATCGATCATGGCGCGTAGCTTCCCTTCAAGCTCAGCTAACCTGCCTTCCATCATGCTATCTGATTCCGATGGCGGTGGTGGAATATATACAGGGACCTCCGCTTGCTCCGGCTCTGCATCAAACACAGTCATGTCTGGCTAATCAAAGCTCAATAAATAACAAGCAGAAAATAAATCCCTTACGATCCGCATCCAATCCGCAGAATAAGGAGACGATGGAATATCCAGATCGAAAACGCCAGGCGATGTACGAACGGTAATGGGGATTCGGAATCGCCGAAACCTTGCCTTTTCTTCACGTTCAATCCTGATCTCGGCAAAATAAGCGCATCGTAGCATTTTGCCTCGATGAAAAGAAGGTAACAAATTAGCGCTCGGAAGTCGTGATTCCCAATTAAACGAGCAATTTATAATAGTGCTGACAGGACTGGCCTGTAGTATAATCTATGATGAGATTGTAAATAACAATGATGATGGACAAAACAACAACAACTAACAACTCTCTCTTCTTGTTTGATGAGGGCGGTTCCCACAAGGCGAACCGAAATGCAGAGATCTGGCAGAGGTGTATTGGGTCGGGCTTGGATCATCCTTTGCAGTGGCGACAGGTCGAGCTCGTCGCGTGTTGGCGCATGTGAAAGCTGGACCCTGCCGGTGATGAGCTGTCCAGGCTGGACAATGGATGGTGAGATGGACAGCGTGATTTCCATCTGAGCCCCTCTGTCTCTCTCTTAACCTGTCTCACTATTTGATAGACCCCCACAGCCCACGATCTCAGTTTCGCCGCTTTTATACGCTCACGTTCATCACAGACGCAAAACTGTTTTGTTACAACCTATTAGCACTCCTACGTGAGTTACTGGTGTATGTATGTATGTACCTGACACTGTTTTTATTTGATAGGTTCATATCGTGACTAATTTACGCGAGTTCAGTAAGTCTGCCGCGTAAGAATTTCTAAGGTGATCTCATCTGTCCATCGCTTCACTTCTTTGACAGAGGAAGCCGAAAGCCATGTCCTATTCTTGCCGGAATTCACGACACAAAACGTGTTCAACATACCATCCATTTTGCCATCTTCAGTCGTCTTAATTGATGCATTCATTAAAGGAATGGCGCCTTGGCAGTGCTTGTTCATTGCCATTGCAAACATCTTTCCTGAATGCAGAGCGATCCGTTGAAATGCTCGACAGCATAGCTCATCTTCAAAAGTATATATGCAGTTTTTCCCGACCTGAACTGAAATAAGCAAATGCGCAGTTAGTATGGAGAAAAGAGACCAACAGCGAAGTAATGTCGACTCCATTTAAACTTGTTCTTCTTGTACAGAAAGCCTTGTTTAGAAAATGGAAATTCGGGTAGAGGGGTAATCATTGCTCTTATAGCCTCTATCCACTGACTTTTACCGTCAACAGAGCTCGCTTGGCAAACATATGTCCTTTGTAGAGTGACAATATCGAACACGGTTCCTGCATTCTCGCTATTCCCGGAACCTGTGGAATCGCCGACAGCCAGGGCGTCTGATAGATCTATCATCCCCAACATTGAGCGCTTGATTTCGGTTTTCGATGTCTCGGGACCGATCTCTTGCGAAAAATAGCACAGATACCGGTCATTACGAAGTATGAAATACCTTACTAGCAATCAGTATCGACAGGAAATCCTATTTCTAACAGCAGACCTTCTTTTCCATGTTGAAACGAAACCGCCTCTTTTATTAAGCCATCCAGAGCAGAGGACATAAACCATAGACGACGACTCCTTGGCCAGAGCCTGATTTGTCATCGTGGCGAAATCGACAGCTTCAGCAGCGATGGTAGTCTAATTGAGCGACGCGGCCCGACACTATTCGTTGTCCACATTACAGGCCAGTTGAGCGCCCCTTTACAGAGCCCAGTTACCTGACTGGTGACGCGGAATCTTAAAGGGGGCCCTGCTCTGTTCAATAAAGGGATCCTCTCTACTCACTCTACTATAGGTCGCCTCTCTCGTCATTCATCTATCTTTATTATCTAACCATCGTTTGCATTATCATTGCCGCCGGTCGATTTCATGGCCTCGGTGGTGCCCGCCATCACGGTCCCGGGAATACTGTCCCATTCCTGGCCTGGATTTATAGCGTGAGACTTGTCTTTGATGATGGTTTCGGGCCTGATACGTATTTCCTCTCCACCCTCTTCTATATCTGCGCCTTTTATCCTGAACGAGCTATCTAAATCGGTTGATAACGCTTTTTTGATTAGGCCTTCCAGCAGTGAATCGTCAATCACGATGTTTTTCAATAATGTTGTTGATTCAGTAAACGACCGTTTCAGCAGCTCTGATTCAACGGATTTGATGAATACTAATGCAAATCGATGGATAAGCTCATGGCCCATCCCAGTGAGAAATGCAACATCATACAATCGTACTGTCTGTCGAACTGGAAGATTATAAGCGAACATTGTTAAAAACCATGGGGTTCCATAACAGAACGGTTCGATATTCTCTTGACCAAAATGTGCAGTTAAATTCGGCATCGTCGAAGATATTGATTGCCCCAATCGGTTCAGATTTTCAGTTAAGGCCCTGAGCCCATCGGCAAACATTGTCCTCATACCTAAGTCTTCCATGAACGCCACGAGAATCCAAAATGCGTCCTCATCGTCGTCGACGACGAACAAAATAACAGCTACGACCATGTTCATACCCTGGACATAACCAATTTCCGAACCCAGGCGAGAAGAGATAGCATATAGCAGCCTTTTCAATCGTTGTCGCCCTTGACCTCCTTCAACAAAGTAAGCATGATTTGAAAAAGTTCTCGGGGCGTCAATTTCCACTTGAGATCGAGTTAACTGATCAGTACTCTCGACATAATCGTTAAATGCTTTCGTTGATCCTTGTTTCAGACATAAAGCGCCTGACGACGATCTCCAGACTTCTTGTCGAACCCAGCATGGAATTCTGGTAATAGGCCATTCTGAATTTCTGGTGGCTCGTGTTTGCTTTATCATTTCATCACTACTTATGAATTGCTGCCATTTTGCTGCTAAGGCCACATCATCTCCGGTTTCTTTCGATAGGTCAGAGAGCCGTTTGTTATTGCTTTTGCAAACGAATCCGTAATCGTCCAAGACTATTGGCGCCAACAGTTGCGTGTCGAGGATCGGTTTTTCAACGTTTCTGCTCGTAGTCTCGACCGATGCTTTACAGTGACAAGCCCCCATAGAAATGGGGTAGGTACGATCTGGTACCGATCTGCCTTTTCATTATAATTTTGATAAAAATATGGCTAAACATGGTGCCATTATATGCTGATTCCTTACAAATCTATGGCTGGCGACCATCAGGTCCAATCAGATCTTGCTGATGTCGAAGTAAGAATCAGCTCGTGTAATATTGGTTAAGGCCGATTCAAACGAAATCTGGCTGGGAACGAGAATCGGCAGTTCGACGAACACATGACGTTCACGAACTTGAGTCTGAAGATCCATAGATATAAAGGATGTATTATCGATCAACCGGAGCGATGCTGAGATTAGCAATATCAAGCTCGGGATCATCGCCGTCTTTGGATGTGACACCATCATTGCCATCTGACTCCTCAACATGTGATTCTTCGTCATTGCTGAGGAACTCCTCGTCGTCCGACTCTTCAGCATCGTTGGCAATGCCGACCGGATCTTGGCGAGATTTTGTATATCCAGGACGAATATGTCCAACCGGGTCGCACATCTGAAGGACTTCTTCCAATGTGAAAACACCATTCTCGATGGCTCTCATCATCGTTCGTCGATTACGCTCTTTGAATCCAGCCAAAGCTCTCTCGATCTGTTCAGTACTACGAGGGACAGAGTCCGATTCTTTCAGTGGGTTCTTTTCGTCAAAATTCACCTTGCATTTTGCACAGCAGTCCAGCTTGACCGAGCATGGTTCACAAATAACTTGATAGGCTGTGACGATAGAATGATTACCACATTCATCACAACGACGAGCATGTTTGCTGGGTTTGTACTTCCTGAAAGCTTTACGCCATTCTGAAGAACAGGTCAGTGTTCGAATAAATTCATGGTACAGAAATGTATCTACCAAGGATGTCAAAACAACGTGCACAAACACGTCGATGAGGAATCTTAGCAATGGCTCTGGTTTTAGCGCTGTTCGGATTATGTCGAAATGCAAATTTATTTAAATGTGCAGGCCCATGACCGGTTGGATTTCGTGAACAACGCCGACCTGTACGGGCGGTTCGAGTCGTCATTTCCACGCCTGATCTGGGAACGCTGCTCGTTGAACCCGAGAAGGAGACTCCGTCACGGACTCCATTTTACTCGCATTACTTCTTTCAATTTTCTGTCAAATTCAAAAAGTGCGCGTTCTTGACCGTTTTTTACGCAATCAGAACGTCGCTGTCGCAAATTTTCATGTTTATGATACTCATTGATCATATTCTGACAGTCAACTCTATTCGAGACAAAGTGACTGAATAGTTATACTCATACTTCTATGATGTATTTATTAGCCACATGTTGACGAAGATATTTAAACTCTATATGTTCTTGAGAAGATTCCTTACAGTTGAACTCCTTCTACATAGTACCTCTGCAATCTTTAACCCTCAGCCACCGATGACCGTTTCGGATATGCTTCCATAGTCTGATCATGGTAATGAAGATATCTTTCCAGTGCGGCGCCATCATCAAATATCTAGCGCCATCATGATTTCAATAGATATCACAGGACTGAATCCATCAACCAGATTCAAAGTTAATAATGTTGCTCTTCAGTCACATCTCTTTGCTTACATGTGTATTAATTGCTTGTGTCCATGCTGGTATTAATGATGGAAGATGTGGACCTAATTTTGAAAGCTATGGCTGTCCCCGAGACTTCTGGTAAGTCATACTGAACTCATATATCGAACACTATCGCTGATCGACCTCTCACAGCTGCTCCAAATTTCAGTATTGTGGCAATACACCAAACCATTGCAATGATCGTCTAAGTCCATTCACACGATCAGATGGACGATGTGGTCCTCATTATGATAAGGCACCCTGCCCTATTGGTAGCTGTTGCTCCAAATCAGGTAATATCATATCACTCATTCATTCATTCTTCATCTTACGATTACTGGCAGGACAATGTGGAACTGGGATTCTGTTCTGTAATTCACCCAATAATGGTACTAATGGCCCTTCCTCTTCATTCCAGCGTCTATTATCATCAGTAACTTCAACATCCATAACTCCACAGACATCTACCCCATATATCCGGTCAGATTCAAGATGTGGTGCTCCATTCGGTAATGCAGTCTGTCGTACTGGCCATTGCTGCTCTACATTCAGTAAGGGGAATCATCAATCGAATGGAATCTGTCATGAGTTTATTACTGATAGATTATTGTGGATCCGGTCCTGATTACTGTTCAACTGCAGCACCTGTCCCTGCATCTTCACCAGTACCATCATCAGCATCGTCATTATCATCACCAGCACCATCACCATCACAGTTACCATCATCAGCATCGTCATTATCATCACCAGCACCATCACCATCACAGTTATCATCGTTAGCACCATCACCTTCAGCTCCCACTGCGATTCGATGTGGAGCACCATATGGTGATGCTGTATGTCCTCAAGGTCAATGCTGCTCGAAATGGAGTATGGAATATATCGACGCTGCCCTAATATATCATTTATATGTTTATGATAGATTATTGTGGATCTGGGCCTGATTATTGCCCTGCACCAACACCCGCACCATCATCACCTCCGCAAACACAACCTCCGACAATTCGTTCTGATAATCGATGTGGTGCATTATTTGGTAATGCAGGATGTCCTCAAGGTCAATGTTGTTCACAATATAGTATGGGATTATATGAATATCATCCTAATATACTTTAATCATTAATTCTTTATAGATTACTGTGGTTCTGGACCTGATTACTGCTTTACAAGCTCATTAACTACGCTTCTACCGAAATCACTCTATGATTCATTGGTGACTAAAGACCCGTCATGTGAAGGCCCACCGAAATACACCTATGAAAATTTCCTTCGAGCTGCGAGTGCTTTTCCGACATTCGCTAACCAAGGATCTCTTGAAGCTCAAAAACGTGATATAGTCGGATTTCTGTCTCACGTGTTGCATGAATCGGGTGATCTCTGTTATATCAATGAAATAGCACACAGCGTAAGTATCATCCTCCAGAAAGCACAGTATGTCCACACTCTGATATTCAGCTACTAGACACCAGCAACATATTGTGCTCCATCAGATCGATATCCATGTTATCCAGGAGCTAATTATCATGGTCGTGGACCATTCCAGCTAACATGGGTATCAATAGATTTTCTTTTGGAGATGTTTCCTGCTCATAATGCTGACATATTCTTGTTTATCATAGAATTTCAATTACATCAAATTCGGTCAGACATTAACGCCAGATTTAGCTCTAGCTATATATCAAACACCAGATGCATTATCTAATGATGGCGAGTTACTATTTCGTACTGCCTTTTGGTATTATATGTTAGCACAACCAACTGGCAGCATGCATGACAATATGATCGCAAATCCGCCCAATTTCGCTCAGACTATCAGAAACATCAATGGTTGGCATTGGTTTGTTCAGTTCCATCGCTCGATTGTGAATCTTGGTACAGGTCCAGTGGAATGCAACGGAGGCAATCCTGCTCAGGTCAACAGTCGTGTCAAGAGATACCAGGCGTTATGTAACCTGTTTGGAATCGATCCAGGAACAACTTCGCTTTATTGCTGAAGGATCGCTATTGATGAGTTATCGTACATGCAGAAATGTTGAGGTCTTGGAATATTGCTATAAACAGACAATTCCAATTGTTACTGGATGGCGTTACGTTCAATCAATGGTTGTACTTACAGATATTGATATATGGTCAGTTTCATGCTAATGACATCAATGTGATATGTGACAATCTCACCCAAGACTTGAGTTCGTTCTTCATTATAATCGTCGCAATCGGGACTGTTTTTGCTGTGATTACCATTCTACCTTGATTAGATTTGTCGCTCGGTTTGCATTTTCAGTTGATCATCTGTTAGATCTTTTTTTGTTTATCCGCAGATAGATCATGGTCTATAACTGCAATTTGGCGTGATAATCGTTTCGTGACCAATAAAGCTAGAACCATCTGTTCTAATCGAAATTATACATAATCTTGGTATGTTGTTCAACAAAGATATCTCTAAGAATCTCTACATCTGTATTAATCCATAGGGAGTTTGATTATGTTTATGTCACATTGATAGTCTGGGAAATATTTGTGGTTGGTTTGTCTCGTATCAATCGATCTTGGAATACTAGCAGCAATATGAGAATGGTAATATATCTGCCTTTAAGAATATGTGTGACATTGCTTCCTGCACCAAGTACCGCCTTGTTCGCATTCTTCAGGGGGCGACTTCCGGTAGATCATGTTTATGGATGTCATTACAAGAACAATGATGTGTCGTTGTTGAAAGATCGCTATCAGACACAGTAAGTTCGCTAAATGAACAGTTAATGCTCGCCTCTATCAGTTTCCGCAACACGCCGCTTCCATCAAAATAGAAGGCAACGGCTTCTGACAATCCGTTCGAATTTGACGAATATTAGCTCCATGATAAATGTCGTCCTTGACATACTGGCCAGCTGGCCTTCATAGGTGTTAACAGGTAGTAGATCTGAGACAGCTGGGCTTCAACAAAACAGGCTGCAAGAAGACACAGCACCATATCATCAGAATTAGGTGCACGAGGCTCAGAGAAAAAAACGATGCAAAGAAAGGTTCGAGGCATAAATTCAGCTCAGGACGTAAAGCTATGGGCTGGTATAAAAATCATGATCAAATGATAGAGGTATCCAAATAGAGAGTTTCTGATCATAGATAGTACAAATCAGCCGCCAATCGATATTTAATCCATTCCCCGAATTCGCCCCTGTCGATCTCTGTATTGTTGGAAGCTATTGATAGTGATTTCATTGGCTGCGAAGTCGTCTGCTCGCTTCGACCCGTCGGACTACAGACAATTTGCTGCTCGTGGAATAAGTGGTGACCAATTTTATGGGCGGCGGTAAACACGACAGCTTCATTTGGATCTCGCTTTGCAATGGGTTTCAATACTCAGATTACATCAGCAGGAATCATGATATCATCAGATCATTGTCTGTCGCTCATTGCATAAGGGTCACTATTGCTAACATGTTGACCGCCGATTATACGAATCAGCGACAGACAATCTTGAAGAATTGCTCGAGCTCAGTCGATATTCTCCTTAATTGGTTCATTTGCAAATGCAGCAGGATTATGATAGCACTCAATTTGTCTACAATACCTGACATAAACTGTTACAGGTATAACGTTGTACCTGTGAAATGAAGGTATCTTTCTTTAGAACGAAACAGAAGGCCCGAGCTTTCCAAAAGTGTTTTATTACTAATGCATACAAATTCTTCAAACAGCTAAAGTGCCTTATCCAAAGTCGCAATTTAGCCTTTGCAGGGTTTTCAATGTACAGAAATTGGGCTAATCGATTAATGCAACGAAGAAAGCTATCAGAATACAGGTACACAGTTTATCAAGTACAAACGTTGATACCTACATAAATACTTCAATGATTGGGTAAAGCAATAAGTATGGAATTGAGTGCACAGAACGTCTAGCGATACATTCAAGTCTATGGATCGCTATTTTAGCAATGAAATCTGCAAGATTTGCTCCTATCAAACGACGCCCGATTGGCCAGCTGAACCTGGTTAAGTGAGATTCAATATCCAGCGATATATCATTGGTTACAGACTTCATTTGGCGTTTTCTCTCACCCGTTGAGTGAAGAAAGTTCAAACTCTGAATTGACAACTATGCTTTTGGACATTAATACGAGAGATATGTCTGTGCAAACTAAGAGAATATGTCGCTTATAATCGGCTACAGTGTAACCATGTTAATATTCAGAATTCGTTTTCAACTGGTACTAGAGAGATCTTTATTCGGCAGAATATCTTGTCAAGCTGCAGTCGAATGGAAATGCATGTCTAGAAACCGTAAAATCAATGAAATATCTGATGGTTGGCTCGGCTCCGAAATTTAATATCTTTGGCTTGTTTATGACGATCTCATACAGCATTAACTTTTTAAAGAATTTCAATATGATGTATCATATGCAGACAATCCCAATTATCTTCTGCATATTGGCCATCGAGATCAACGCAAACAAGAACGATGGCCGATGTGGACCTAATTTCGGCAGCAATGGATGTCCAAAGAACTTTTGGTGAGAACATTATCTCAACATCATCATCAAATTGTTAAAAATTGTTTCAGCTGCTCGAGTTTTGCTTATTGTGGTAATACACCAAATCATTGCCGGGATCACACGACACCATTTATCCGATCTGATGGATACTGTGGGAAACATTATGATGATGGAATTTGTCCAATCGGCAGTTGTTGCTCTAAGAAAGGTACTAGTAGATGTATCAGTATTGAGCCATTCCTAAACCAATCCCGTAACAGGAATCTGTGAGACATGTGTGTCTGTATCATCTATCAGTACCAGTAATAGATTGACACTCTCGCCTGCATATTCATTCCAGCGTCTCATAACCACGTTATCAACGACACCAGCTTCATTGCCGACACCAGCACCGACACCAGCTTCAACGCCATCTCCAACTCCGGCTCCTACGCCAACGCCTGCTCCGACTCCATCTCCAACACCATCTCCATCTCCAGCATTACAGTCAAGCCCAGCTCCAACATCATATATCCGTTCGGATGGACGTTGTGGTTCTATATTCGGTAATGCAGTGTGTGTTCCAGGTGAATGCTGCTCAGAATGGAGTATGTTGATTAAACGATATTAAGACATATATCATTACTAATATCTGCTTATAGATTATTGTGGATCGGGAGATGGATTTTGCACAACCTCATCTTCAGCATTATCCACATTGCTCACTAAAGCCATGTTCAACTCGTTGTTGAGCATCGATCCCAGCTGTGAAGGTCCACCTAAATACACATACGATAATTTGTTGCAGGCGGCAGCTGCCTATCCAACATTCGCTAATCAAGGCTCGTTGGACAATAGAAAGCGTGATATAGCCGGATTTCTGGCTCATGTATTACATGAATCTGGCTCCTTATGCTATATCAATGAACTCGCACCGAGTGTAAGCTATATCCCAATTGAGGGCCAGTATGTCCACCCTCTGATATTCAGCTACTAGACACCGGCGACATATTGTGCTCCATCAGATCAATACCCGTGTTATCCAGGAGCAGATTATCATGGTCGCGGACCATTCCAGCTAACATGGGTATCAAATTACTGATTTTATCAACTTGTTTTTCGAATATTTTGCCTGATGTGGATATTGATGTCGTGATGGTGTAGAATTACAATTATATCGAGTTTGGTAAGATATTAACACCAGAACAAGCCATAGCTATCTATCGCACACCAGATACATTGGGCAATGATGGTCAACTTCTATTTCGTGCTGCATTCTGGTTCTACATGACATCTAAAGCTAAGGGAAATATGCATGATTTAATGATTGCAGCTTCCCCAAATTTCGGTGCAACCATTAATATCATCAATGGTATTAAATCTAGGAATGATTGTCTAGTTCGAGTTTGTTACAACGGGTTTCATTCAGGTGGATTAGAATGCAATGGCAAGAATCCGGCCCAGGTTAATAGCCGTGTTCAACGATATTTGAAGTTATGTAATATGCTGGGTGTCAGTACTGGTGACTTACTTTACTGTTGAGGCAAGATCAGCAAAGTGCTGTTGAACGCAATTCCTTTCTCTTCGACAATTTTGTTATTCTGTTATAAACAGATTAGATTTGTTAGCAAGTCAGCTGTAGTTCAACAATACCTAGTTCGACTGTAGTGGACTGCATGAAAAAACTGCCCAGATTTCTTCGCACTTGATACAGTACAATCGAAAATTTGAATTTTCAACTTGAGGGTGTTGGTCCCCTGTTACGCAATTTTGTAATAATGTGAAACACAATTAGTCCGCACTGTGCCTACTGGTACCTATTTATTGCTTATTATTATAAATATAATACGTACTCGTAGTTCTTAAGTTGCAAACAAGCAAGGGACATCTGCCAAATACATTAATATCAAATGGATGATGGTCATATCGAGATCGTATCAATTCGTGATGCAGATCACGATTTGCAATTACGTCTGATTGATGGCGCCGCCAACTTCCTCAGCCGTGTCTGGCCACAGATTTCTTATCAAGTTCGTTCACTGCAAATCAAGCAGGTGGTCGCCTCCAGCGCCGGATTCGTCTTGATATCACATCACTGTCATAATGTTATTGGGGTCGCCAAACTCCAACCTCTACATCGCTCATTTCGTGATCCTGTCGCGTATCTCACCTGTTTTCTAATTCACGACGATTACAAAGGGCAAGGGTTAGGACGTCGAATGTATTCTGAGGTCGAACAACATGCTCTGGCACTGAATTATGTTCGAATATTTCTCGAAGCTGACCAAGCCTTACAATTTTGGTCACGACTCGGTTTTTCATCATGTCCGAAACCTCGAGAATTAATTAAATCATCACGATTAAGTGCAGTCTCACAGCAGACCCTGGAAAGGCTATTCGGACAGAAAGCGTCGGAACTACTACTGACCCCACGAGGTTGGATGACGAAAGCCATTGTCGAAGATCGCGGATTTGTTAACAACGACAGCGATTGGTGGCAGGCTGAAATCGAACGGTTAACACCTCGTGGTCCTTCGACAAAAGTTGGGATTGCGTTCAAGATGGCTTCCACCCAGCAGGTTGGACCAAGTTGTGGTCTGGCAGCTCTCAGAATGGCAGCTCAGCCAATGCAACAACCCATCTGCTTCAAAATTGATAATGATGTGTACCGGGCCATCCCAAGTGACGATGTTGTCAAAGTGCTAAATAGATACATGGACAATGACAATCTAGATGATTTCCTGATTGAATTGCCAGAGAGCAAGATAGGTCATAATCATCAATCAACTTCATTGTTATCAACAGCCATATATATGGGTTATACATATCGAGGTGAGATGTTCAATGCAATTCATTTAGCACATCTAGGACGGGTATACTACCCCCAACATACCATTACCTGCATTAAGAAGTCCCTCCAAATCTCCGATATTCTTGCATGTATCATCCAGGGCAAGCGCATCCTCATCGCCTACGATCGATCTGCAGCCAATCACGAACCCGCCTTCAACCGCGCCAATTCTGCCCATTGGCTAGTCGTCGTTGGCGCCATCATCACCGATCTCGGCACGGTTGACGTCGTGGGCCAGCACGGCATGAGCCAGCGGCCGCTGATCGTGCCGGCCCAGAATCTGCTGCGATCGAACGCTCAACTGACGGGACCGCTAACCGATCCGACATCGTATAAGCTGGACCAGGATGGTATTCAACTATGCGATTATATGGTGACTATATACGAGAATTACAATGTTGATTAAGTGGACCGTATCAAATGTAAAGGTCCGGAGAGGGCCAAACCCACCACCAACCTTCATCGTCTCACACCATCCCCGTACTGGCCCGGTCCAGGAAAATACTTGTGAGTGTGTCATGAGAATCGAAGAGGGTATCAAGCTCGATTTCAAAGATGTCCTGATCCGGCCAAAACGATCGACATTGACGTCCCGGTCTCAAGTCGAATTGATTCGCGAGTTCCCTTTCAGGCATTCTGGCGAGATGTGGAAAGGGTAGTACTGGCCCGGTCCATCGCCGCTCTCGTGAATAATCATCGTTCTGAGCACTGCCTGCACAGTGTTCCGATTATTGCATCGAATATGGATTCAACTGGGACGTTTGAGATGGCGGTGGTGCTGGCCCAGCACCAGATGCTGACCAGCATACATAAACATTATTCGTTAGAGGATTGGATTCAATTTGCAGAGCAACATCCAGGTTGGGTTAATATTCTTGTATGGCTGATAAACCCTATGATCTTATATTTGTTGCAATCAGAATGTTTGAATTATGTGACAGCATCATCTGGTATCACAGACAGTGATTTCAGTAAGCTGGGACAGATCCTCGATTGTATTTCGGTTCCTTTCGTATGTCTCGATGTCGCCAATGGCTACTCGGAGAAATTTGTCGATTATGTTCGTAGAGTTCGCGAAGCTCATCCGACCGAGACCATCAGTATATTATGAGAGATTGATGCAGAGATTCAGTCGCTGATTATATGTGTTTAGTGGCTGGTAATGTTGTAACTGGAGAGATGACTGAACAATTAATTCTATCTGGTGCCGATATTGTTAAAGTTGGTATTGGTCCAGGTAGTGTCTGTACAACACGTAAGAAAACAGGTGTTGGATATCCACAACTTAGTGCTGTTATTGAATGTGCTGATGCTGCACATGGATTGGGAGGTTTGTTATCAATCTATGAGTCACTATACAATCCATTATAATGATCCTGATGTATTCAGGACAGATTATATCCGACGGAGGCTGTACGACGCCGGGAGATATTTCCAAGGTTAGGCTCAATGATGCTGTGATTGATCTCATTTAATATGATTATTATTAGGCGATCGGGGCTGGTAGCGATTTCGTGATGTGCGGTGGTATGTTTGCAGGTTGGACATTATATAACAGATTTCACACTATGATTTGGTGGTTGATGTCTCGCTCATTAGGTTTCGATGAATCTGGTGGCGATTTAATTGAGAAGGATGGGAAGAAGTTCAAGGAGTTCTATGGAATGAGTAGTGCTCAGGCCATGAATAAACACGGTATCATCTGATCAGTTTGTATGCAATAATATTATACTGATATGATCTTATTATATAGCTGGAGGTGTAGCTGAATATCGAGCATCTGAAGGTAAGAGTGTCGTACTACCATATCGTGGACCAGTACGGGAGGCATGTCTTGATATTCTTGGCGGTCTTCGTTCGACCTGCACCTAGTACGTCTATTGCCCTATCTGCGTTGGCCGTACTGGACCCGCTGACCATGATCACCTGATTGATAGTGTTGGTGCCAGTCATCTCAAGGAACTCACTAAACGTTGTTCGTTCATTCGTGTCACACAACAGGCGAATGAGATCTTCTCCTAATGCTGAGAGCCAGTACGTCCCATATTACTAACACAATGTATAACATTTTTCGATATGAATGTCGGGTGTAACCGACGATCGAACAAGATTGATATCAAATGTGATATCGAGTAGACGATGTGATTCCGAATTTGGTCCAATACGGACGACGCCCCGAACGTGATCGCTTTGATCAACCCGCCATCCTTGACTGTCAAGGAAGAACACCGTCTGCTTCCAATGTGTCTCGGGATCGTCAGGCGATGTTCCCAGTCGTACCGATCCGTTGGGAAACTCGACATCAAACCACAGGCAGAGACCGTGAAATATATCACGAGTGGTTATCTGCAGATCAAATGTCGTTTGAATTTGTTGAATATGATGACGATTAGCTGGCTGTGTTGTTAGATCTATAGTACGGAGACAGAATGATTGACCAATAATATCCTCCTGATTCAGAGACATGATCTGTGCATCATCCAGGCGTTCTGCTATAAGTCTATATAGTGCTGATAGATCTACACCATACATTGGAAGTTGCCATGGTGTCAACGTCTCCTCAATGAAGGTAGTGCCCGAGAACGGAGCTACGTGAAGTCGAGCTTTACATGGAAAGATGAGTCCACCTGGGCGAAGAAAGCGATCTCGGGCGATCAGAACGGATTCCAGCATTGATTCGAATAGTAATGCATAACCTAAATAGGGATTAAAATCAAGACTCGAATCCATAATTAAATGTATTACCCATCCATTCAGATATGATGATATCTACTGTATCAACACCAGGCAATGACTTTACATCTTCTACACGCTCGTTGATCAAGGTCACACGATCTCTGACTTTGTTATCTCTTAGGACCTGCTCATTGTCAACCGATGATTGTGTTTAACGATCTCCTATTGATACGGACCTGATCAGCGACCTGAAGCAGTCCATCTGCAGCATCAATGGCGAACACATGAGCAGCTCCAGCTTTAAGTGCAAATAATGTAAGAACACAGCTCAGACCACATCCTACATCTAGTACAATCTTGGCCTGGAATCTATCATGACAATGCTGAATGGCGTTCTGATAGGCGATAGTTCGTGATTCATCTAGGAGCATCTCCTACACCATTTCAATAGATGTCAGGATCTGTACCCAGAAGACCTACCTCATGGATGTCCACTGATGAATATAGAGCGAAATAATCACCATCGTCTTTGAAGGCGCCAGACGATCGCTGCCTTTTCCGTGACATTTACTGGAAGTTTTTAACAGAGTTCCATCTGATCAATTGCGTGGAACTTTCGCAGAACAGGATCAAGTTATTATAACAATAATCATCAAAGTTCTACAACGGGAGAAGAGCAACGATTAATACAGTCGCTGTAAGTTTAAGCGGAATTAACGGATGGATGGAAGTCGGAACGCCAGAAATGGAATTGTGCTGGAGGTGACCACGCCGACCGCTGATTAAATTCAAGCGATTCGACGATTCCATTCCATAATATTTAAGGTGAAGTCGCGAAAAGTCCCCATTAAGATTGAGAAGTGTCGACTTTTTATTAGATAGAGAGAATATATCATGAATGTCTGACCAAATGGAGGCCATGCAGATATAGATCGTTCAACGCCTAACAAGGCCTGACCGAATCTGGCATGGTACTATGAGATCAAGTATTAGTATTGGACATCGCCTGTCAAACGCAAGCACCAGACGAAACGAAAACCGTTTCAAATCAGCACCAGACAAAATGGCAACTTGAATACGTTATCATAGAACGCGACGTCCAAAACCCGATCACACATAGAGGAGAGCGATCCGGATTTGAATGCGGTCGTACCCGAACTTCGGATTCCGAACAGCGCAGATTCAGATCAACGAGATCATGACGCAAGTAGCGACATTCAATATATGGAACATGCGCTAATGTATTTTCTGCAAAATTACTGGAAATCAGATTCATTGGTACCAGCAGGTTCGAGGTCGTCTAGATCGTTCTGGACCTGATCCGCAACACCACTGACAGCGTCCTCCATCTGGTCTGTGACGCCTTTCACGGCGCTCTCCACTTGCTCGGATAAACCACCGACGACGTCCTCCATTTGGCTGCTTACAGAGTCGGTAACTTCCTGGACGCGAGCTGAGACTTCTTCTTGGACACTGGCGATCTGATCCTGTACGGCGTCCTTGGCGGCTTGAACTTGGTTCTCGACCGCATCCTGAACGGCACTTTGAATGCTTTCGAGCGGCTCTTTAACAACCTCTAGCAGACGTTCATGGGCAGATTCCACATACTCATCAACATCCAGATATGTTCTCGCTTTTTCACCGATGCTTGTCACAACCGATGATAGAACCAGATTTGCTGCGAATGTGGCAGCGTGACCAATTCGACCTAGAATCGTTATGCTATCATCATCGACGTCCCCATCGTCGGTATCCATGCCCATTTCCTTCCGGGTTTGGCTGGCTTTATCGGAAATCAAGTTACTGGCACGGTTGCTGATCGCACCAAACGAGAATCCATCGGCGAATAGATCGGTCTTGGTATAGAGATAGACACCAGCCCCAACAGTAATTGCAGTAACCCCAATGCCTGCAATCCATAAGGTTGTTCGCGACATTGGCGGAACGGGCTTGCATTCCTCCCCGCCGTCTCCATCGGTTTCGATGTCTTCACACTGCTGGGCGATTAAGGGTTCAGATTCTGGCGTCAGATCGCCGGAAACTTGACCGGCTTCTTCGATGATATCGTTGAGGGTGGCGACTGTCTGCACTAATTGCTGGGTGGCATCAGTTAGCAACTGCTTGACTTCTTCGAGGGGAACGCCGGCTTCGGTTGTCATCGTATTAGATAAGAAGCTATTCTAAAACTGAATTCATTCAGGCCTTGAAGGTCTTGGATTTCGTGTTTTAGACTGATCTGGACGAACGATTTCTCGGAAGCTAAACGGAATCAAGGCGTCATTGTCTTTTTGGTTCTGGCACTATTGACCATAAATCAGGTAAATTTATGCATGAATAAAGAATCGATAAATTGTTTGATAAATTATAGCTTGCCACAGAATGCGACAGGTTTAAGAATTAGCGAGGGGAGATTGCTGCAGAGTTCTGAGCCTCTGCACAATTTCGTCAAATGACGGCCTTGTATTGGGATCAGTAGCCCAGCAGTTTTCAATGAGTTTTCTGATGTCTGCTGGTGTATCTTCGGAAATGATAGGTCTCAGATTCTGTGTCACTACTGCAACACTGACCTAGGAATCGTCAAAATCAATGATGTGATTACCGCCCAAGTACCTGGACACCGTTCATCCCTTCAAAAGGAATCTTCCTGGCAGCCAGCTCCCACAGAATTATCCCAAAGCTGTAGACATCGGCCTTCTCAGTGTACTTTTCATTGCTGACAACTACCAGGGTTATTTGTAACAAGAAATAAGAAAACAGATCAAACCCACCCTCAGGTGCCATCCATTGAAATGTACCACATTGTCCGGTCATTGTAACATGCTGAGTTTTCACTCGTGACAAACCAAAATCAGATACTTTCACTCCATAATGCTTATCAAGCTGAACAGATGAATTACGGCTATCTGAATGCCAGTATTGCAACGTACCAGAAGATTAGCGCTTTTCAAATCGCGATGTATAATGCGGCTGTGATGTAGAAAGTTGACCCCGGTAGCTGTGTCGACAGCCATCTTAAGGCGCATCTTCCACGTTAATTTAACATTCGTATTATGCAGCAAATCGAATAAGCTCATTTGCAACAACTCGGTTACCATCATCAGGTTTGGTGGGACAGTACATGCTCCCATAAACATGACAACGTTCGGGTGTCGAAGATTCCTACATAAAGATGACGTTTTAGACGGTGGTCATTTCAAAACAGAACTGTTTTCACTTGAGTAACGCGACTTCTTTCCGAAACTCCAATAAAGTGTTCGCGCTTTGTTTCTGCATTAGAAGCTTCTTCACAGCTACCTCAGTACCACGCCATTCTCCTTTAAAAACCTGCGTTGTAAGCTTAGATATCAATCAGCAATTCAGTAGTCTTCATACTTCAGCAAATCCTCCAATACCAATTCGATCGCACATCTTGACTTCATCGGCCGGTATTTCCCCTTCCCCAAAAGCCGAATCAAACGAATCATGGCTTGCGTCTGTTGAAAAGCCGGACTGATTGTGACAACACTCAGATAAATAAAAAGCATGCTCAAAGCATTACATCAGTTATGGAAGCTGATCGAGGCTCAATAGTAAGTGCAGAAGATGGACTCGATGGTCCCAGCCTTGGACTCTGCTGTGCTTTGAAGCTTCTCTCAATAACAGCAAAAGGATTGTTCAGGTCCTCTTCTTTCGTAACAGTGATCTCGATATTAGGCTTTGATGATTCCTGTGAAAAGCTTATAAGAGCAACAAAACCTCTCTGTTTTGATATACCCGAACAATTTTAGCCCGTTCAGATTCGCCCAAAACAGGAGCTAGTTTTCTATCGAAAGGAGACGATTTTGCAGTGATAACTGATGGCGAACCGGCCACCTTAAAGTTGCAAAAATAAGAATTAACATACTCCGAAGCAAAGAACGAACTGACACACCTCGTTATTAGAAGTCGGTTTGGAATTCGGAGTCCATTCCACTGTATCAGAGCAGCTCCAATCGAATTCGTTTGCAAATACATTCCAGTCCGCATGACTTGAATTCCTAGTTCTGAACACAACCGAATCAGTAAGAATGGAGCATTAATATACTTGAGAACTTTAGCCTAATGTTAGGAGCTCCTTGTTGAGCCCACGAATAGGAGCGCTTTATAGTGGTCACAGGCGACGCTGGCGAAGACGAGCTTGTAGTAGGTAAACATGGACTTAGCACATTGATCGGCACATCATTAGGGGTGCCAGAGCCATGCATAAGATTTTCAAATATGTTTTGAAGATTGAAATCAGAAGACTGAGCTACTTTGTGAGCAGCGGGCGCAGTGGCTGATCGCGAATCATTATGGCTTCGAGGATGATGTGTTCCGCTCCGTGAGGCGGCTTCCAGAAGCAGAACAAACTGAGATCGAAGCTCTTCACAATATTCAATATTTTTGGACGCCTGCCCTGGAACATTGGAGGGCGGTGGATAAACCGAAGTATTCATTGACAGTTCAGTGACTGTTTTCGGCAATTCCGGGAACCCTTGCAGAATCGAGACCAAAGCAGATTTCGAAGCTCGGTGCATCAAAGCCTGGAAGCGCGAAAAAAACGAATCGTAAAGACGTTTAGTATCGCTGACATCAGTACGATGTAAAGAGCAACAATCCATAATTATTCCCAACAGAAAGTTCACTGTTGAGAAGATCCCAAACAGATCATCTAAGACCGGGACCAGAATTGATTCCCTAAATAGCAAATGTTGTTTGGTAGGACCGATCCCGCTAATACCCATTGCTAGAAATCCGCAAGCGATGAGTTGAAGACCCAGTTCCAGCATCTTCTGTACAACGTCAAAGCACCTGGCGAACCAGAAATCAACACGGAATCCTGAGTAATGATTCTGGCGTGCTTCAAGTAGATACGTTGACATACTGAAGTTACATTCGAAAACAAAAGATTCACGAAGGAAGAGCAGTCGCTGTTCCAACAATAGTGCATACGCAACTAAAGTTTGAGACAACCAGGGGTCAATTTCGGTTTGCTGAATCTGCCATCGTTCTGCAATTGTCAACAAAAACGAGCGATGCTGCATCAGTTCAGACGTTAATGAAGCGGGTCCTTCTTGCATAAGCCTGTGAATGAGCTGCAAGGACTTGTATGCAGCAACGCCGTTATTAAAAACTGGCTGCTTCAGTAGGAAGTCGAACAATGCAGGGAGAACCTCTGATGAAGGAGCACCTTGCCTCTCCCAAGCTAATATGACTAGACGTCTTACGTATTTGGCCTTGGGTGGCACTAATTTTAGTACGAGTGCTTTGGAAGCCCAACGAGTGACATCGGCAGCAACTTTGGACAGTGACTGAGTTCTCGGAGACGATGGATTAGACGATGGATTGCTATGTATATCCTGGCTCTGGTGGAAATTGTGGCCCCAATAATGAGCGAATCCTGCATCCAAAGGGATCAAAGATTGCCTGGAGTTCGTCGAAAGATTTTTCCCGAGCATAAGACGATAGTGGTTATATAATTCATCGACATTCCTGTACAAATCTTGTATCACAGGGCGACAGTCCGGATCGACTTGAAGCATGCTTTCCAACAGATCGATAACAGGCTTTTCATAAGCTGGGGATTGGGGGATTTCATATTTACCAGAAAGAATGGCGGACTTGTCTGAGTCGAAAGGATATTTTGAGAATAAAATGTAATAAAATACGACACCCAGAGCCCATATGTCTGATGCTTTGTCCACTAGATGCGTATTTCTGATGTTGATAAATTCGGGAGATCGATATTGCTTCGGCACATCCATTAGTTGGTCAAATTTCCGAAATTCTTCAGATCCTGAGCACCGAATAGGAGATATGGCGCTGGTATTAAAATCGCCTAAGACCCAGTTCCCATTGGCATGACGAAATATATTGTCAATCCGAACTCCAAGATGAACAATAGGATGATCTCGTGTGTGCAAAAATAAAAGGGCACTACAAACATTTTGTAGAACGTGCATAGCGTCAGGGACTTGAAACGAATGCCCAAGTTTAAACATAATCTTTTTCAGGGATCCCTTTGAACAAAATTCCATAATCGACAGAAGCTGAGAATTACCGTCCTTATCAGTAAAACGCTTTAGCCCATAGCATTGTAGAAGATTTTTGTGATTCGGCAATTTTTGCTAAAAACAAAACTTAGAAAAATGAATAGCTGACAAATCAACGCATACATATAGACTTGATTCCCATTGAGAACGAGCGAAAAGATCTTTCGAGCCCTTCCTGATTATGTATCTTTTCAAAACAAATAGCTGCCCATTAGCGTCTTTAGTAAGATAAAAATTCGCGTGTTTGGCTAGGGCAGATTCAACCAACGATTGTGAAACAGATAACTGTATTCAGACCTGAAGATTTCAGTTGCGATTGCACAGTTAACTTATGATTGCCAATTTCGACTGTTTTCCCCTGGGCAGCTCCCATGGAGAGTCAATAAGCGAAGTCGCAAACGGATGTTGAGCTCGAGCTATTGCTGGATCTTCATGGGACGCCTGCAGCGCCTCGCCGTCTAGCTGCGACGCCCAAAGCAGCCAGCAATAGGGTATGATGTTAGGTAGAGGCGATATACGTACAGGGCAGGAGAACAGCAGCCAGCCCACCACCCCAGCACACACCACGCTGGTTCTCTTATAAACTGTTATAAGCAAATGATTGACTGTAAAGGGAACCTGACAGCGGCCTTGCTTCCCATTTCCTTTCATTTCTCTCATTCAAAATGATGTCGTTAATTGATAGCACCATGCTCTGCTGCGGGTTGGTCATCTGTGCCATTTTTCTATCTTCGCCACAAGCTGTACTATCAATTTTCTGAAATTTCAGTTGTTGTCATCTGTTATGACATTGCCGGTTAGAGCTATCCGGTAATTATGCAGGCCATCAAAAAGTCAATTGCTAAAAGCGGATTCTTATTCTGCTGTAAAGTTGTTATCGTTTTGTGCAATGAGCTACAGGATATGATGCGCCAAGACCGCTTATTCGTTGGTATCTCTTTTCCTTTTTTAACGCTGATAGCATAAAAATCCTGTGGAAAAGTGCACAGCTGAGAGAATTTTATTTCGATGGAACGGGCATGCCAGGCTCCGCTTCAGCTTCGTCAGATTCTTCAATTTTGAAGATATTGGCCGCTGGCGTTGAATGGTTGTGATATGGGACTCCAGCAGCTATTCGGGTTAATAAAGGGGTTATAGTCTCGTAATCAGTCGCTTTAAAATAGGACTTTCTGAATGGCATATCCTGCTTGTTGATAAACTGAGCTACAGCTAACACGTCGCCAGAACCGTTTTTTACAGGGACACAGAATACGCTTGTCGTCTTATACGAGTCTATTTTGTCTTGCGCTTTATCAAATCGATTGTCTTCATAAGCGTCCTCAACGATAATCGGAACCCCTTGATTGGCACAACAACCAATCAAGCCTTCTCCTAGCTTGAAAAACAGTGGATCCATTTCTTGACAGCCTGCAAGCAGCATGAGAAAAATATATCATGTTATTGCAATATCACTAACCCTCTCGAAGGACTGATTTTACTAATTTATTCTCTTGATCCACTATGTATAATGCTGTTCTATCTGCACCCAATTTATCTCTTGCTTCCAGAAGCGCATCTACTGCTAGTCTATATTGGATTTCAGACTGGGACAAATATTACGTAAAACGAAAGACTGACGAGAATCCAATGTCAACTTTTCTCAAATCCTGAGTGATTGTAGAATTTGTACGTTTAGACGGAGAGGCCTGCCGGCTCGGATGAGACGAAACCGATCGGCTTGAAAGAGCCTTATCATAAATAATAAGCAGTGAAAAGCAGCAGGTTCTTTGTTGAAGCTTACAGAGCTTTCTGCAGAGCTACCTCCGGCATCAGATTCATAAGAGCGAAGATCGCCCAGCTGTCCGTTAACAAACCCAATGGGATTCTGCACTCTCATCATGGTTCGCTGAAAATCCTGCGATTGTGTAAGCACGAATGCAATCCGTTGGCAAGCGCTATGCTGACGTGTTCCTGAATGAGGTTTAATATCTCCTTCATTTCATTGCACTTCTTTTGTAATTCAGCAGCATGTTGCACAGTGAAGTAATCTCTCGTATATTGATGGTCCTGTTTGTTTCGAAATTCCAGAACAGCAGCGACACGTCCAGCCCGATCACGAACTGGACCAAGTAATACGCTTGTCGTTTTATAGCTGACCTCTGTATCATTTGTTTGATCAAATCTGGGATCAGCATACGCATCAGGAACTATCATAATCTCCCCGGTTGCCTGCCAACTATCAGAAACAGACCAGACGAACAATTTGATATTACGAACAGCTACAGTCCCGACTAAACCCTGATTCATTTGATATGATCTGGCATCTGCTTGTTGTCCCTCTATAACAACCGATTCTACAACGAAGTTTTTGTGATCGACGAGGTATAAAGCACCTCGATCAGCTCCGAACTGCTCACGAGTAGATTGTACGAAGCTTGCAAGACGTCGGAATCTGGCGTCCTATGAAACTTGAGCTGTATTTTAAAGAGTTTGCAGACGGTCACCTTGTCCATAAGAGCACTTGTGATGTACGAATGAGAACGCCGATGTGCTTCGTTTGCTTTGGTGATTATCTCATTTTGAATATCTGTTGATAGTTTCCTCTGATGATATACTTTACTGTATTCATCGACAGCATTATTATTCTCGGATGCTTCTGATTCGAATAAGGCTTTGACGTCGTTTACTTCATCATTGAAATCGTCATCTTCTTCACCGAGGTCGAAAAGGCTTCGATCCCCAAATGCAATATTGCCGATTGCTGCTGCAAAGCTGTCTCTTGCTGCCTGACAGAAGACATTGAAATTATTGTAATTGGAACTGCAACATTACCGGCGAATCCGCTTCTAAATCGATAGTTCTCTCATCTGTTAGAATTGATAAACAGATCTCTGGAGATTCTTGAAACTTCTGTCGAAACAGCGGGCACTGGCTTGGATTGATCTTTTTGTCAACCACTAAACTAGTAATCGAAGAGACAGGTATATTGCCTTTGGCTTTAGCGACGTTATACCGTCCAGTAGGAAGTCGAACATCTTTGATATCGCCCCAATACAACGTTAATAGCATTGGATCACACCAAAGAACTCGCCGCTTCCCTCTCCCATACTTGAATTTATTAAACTCCATTCCGGTGACAGCTATGGCTTTATAACGATGATAGAGGAGTGTGAGAGACTTATTTCGATGCTGCTTGCGACGAGCACCTTTGGCATGGCTCGGACTGGGGTTTGATGCCTCCATGGCAGGATCAAAAACAGGTCAATGACCACACACGATGACGGTCTGCATCATTCGGGTCGTACTATATCGTGCCCTCAGTTGCTTTATTTTGGCAAGAATTCTGCTGCCGAATTCTTGATCAAAGGCATCTGCTCTTATCATTGCTTTTCCTGTTACGTCAAAACTTAATTGTTTTTGAGTCCAGTTTAATCAAGCCTTTGATGACTTTGAATGTTAACCATGATACATTTTCGTCTCTAATGTAGAAATTATAATATACTTACTACAACTGTAGTAGCTGGGAATTTGGTGACATGTTCAAGCTTCAGAAGAAGCTGCATAATGCGTTTCGGCTCCATAAGGTCACAACGTTTAGTTCACGGTAGACTTCTATTTAAACGCTTCATGCTGCAATTTGGCGGCTTTCTCCATTCGTTGGATTCAGGCCAACATAATCCTTATGCTGTTTGAGGTCGCCAAGGTCAAGCTGGCTGTTTGTGTAGACCCAATCATGGTTGACAGCAATGCAAGCGGTTGTTATGAAAATGTAATGTTACGTAGGGGAAGATGGCAGCGTGCAGTTATGATAGAAAGTGCGATTGTGTTACCAAAGACTCCACCACCTCATTATTTTCAGAACTAACAACCGAGTCGTCATATCTGACGAATGGCGTCTCATCCCAGGTCGCTGCTGACTGTTGCCATCCTGGCGATATGTTTCTCGGTCGGCGCAAGCGACCTTCCGGGGGCACCAGAAACCCATCGAAAGCCAATGGAAACCCATCATTCCTGTTTCCCACCTTTCGACCAAGGATCGGTTTACTGGAAATATGGAGGCAACGCTGTCTCCACATCAAAATCTTTGAGGCTTACTCCTGCAACTCAAAGCATGCAAGGGTGGTTCTGGAATGACTATCCACTAGAAAGTCCAAACTGGGAAGTCGAGGTATCACGATTTTATTTCGCCATTTCTATATTGAGGACTGCTTCTAGGCGGGTATCAAAGTATCGTCGAAACCGCATTTCGGTGGCGATGGATTCGCCTTCTGGGTTCTGTCATCGGAAATGGATCCTTCCTTTCAAACGTCTGATAACTCGTTAAACGGTCCGATTTTTGGAATGCAAGAGAACTTTAAGGGACTTGGCGTCGTCTTCGATACTTACGACAATGACGGCCGACGGGATAATCCCTCTGTATTTGCCATCAAGAATAATGGCGAAAAATTTATTTACAACAACGATAATGACTACGCCGACAACTACATTCGCGATACTCCAACCAATTCTCATTATAAATGCACAGCCGACTATCGAAACTTAGTATGGAAAATTTTGTAATCAGAAAATCATATTGCTCAAGCTTTGCAGGGGAAGCCAATGAAAGTCCTGTTCAGATACGTTGATAAAGTACTTCATGTCTATATCGATGATTCTGTAAAGGAACGAGGCTACAAATTCTGTTTCTCAGTAAATGTCGATCTCGACTACATCCCAGAAAAACATCTGGCGTTTACCTCAATGACCGGTTAAAACTTTGTATTATGTTTCCAAATAATTTCATTGATCGATGTTTAGGTGAAGTCGCCGACATTGTCGATCTAACTTACGTGTCCACACATTATCTTGACGAACGTGATGCGAGCATCTCCGATAATTATTTGGAACACTCCGAAAGTATCGGTGGCTCCAAGTGGCGCTGGACGTACTGGTTCGTTGTGTTATGTTCTGGTGAGATTAATGCACGTGCTATAAATTCAATTAAAAAATTTCGCAGGAGTGTTCTTGTTGGGCTGGACTGTTCGGGATATAGTTCAGCTCAGCTCGTTCCAGAAAAGCCACGTCAACCCAGTGTATATTTGCAATGAGCTTAATTCGTGGATTTTGCCTCATTTCATTATCCATTTCTGCTTGTGCTTTTTGCTGGTTTTTGGCAGCTGGACCGCTTTGTTGTTGAATGCCCCGTTGGTCATCTACCGCATCATGCTGATCGTCCAGAAAAATTATGCATTGGATCCAGCAATACTTTCTGGTGGCAGTCATAAAGGCCATGCTAAGCCCAAGTTATCATATACTACCCGCCTTTACATAACGGCTTTCCTCTACCTGATTCCTACATGCTTCTACTTTTTTCAACTTTTTTACTGAAATAATTTCAATATTCTCAATACAATACTTTAAATAGTACCTCTCTTGTGATCTGTGATTATTTTCGAACTATCAATCACACCTTTATTTCCTCCGAAGATTTCGAATGAATCGCAATATCCTCTCGTAAAAAAGAAAAAGGAAAGCAGCATTCAAAACAGTTTGCCACAGTTTTGCCCAAATACCGGAATAGAGTCCAATGAAACCTGCAAGCAAGCTTTAAAAGCTGACCAGTACCCGATTTTGGTCTATACCAACCTTCGATGGAGTATACTTTCACTAAAGCGTCCAGAACATTGGCATATTTCGGTTTCTTTTGATTGTTCACTTTGGGTGATGTAAAAACTTGCATTCGCGATTTAACCAATTGATACGGATACTTTTGAACATTCAGTTAACCTCAAACCTATCAAATCACTGGACATACAGTTGCAAACGTCGCAGCAGCTTTGGCTACCGCACCCAATAGAAAGTACGTAAAGTCAGACTAAATCAGACTTTAGTGACAATTCACTGCTTCGATGTACAAGTTACAACCAAATGGCTCTTCTTGGATCTTGCCATCAATGAGACAAGCTGATCGTAAACCACAAACTGGATTGCAGGATTTGACACCAAAATCAACGAAGGGGCAATGCCTGAATACAGGCCAGCTAACCCTTCGGCCTTGAAGATTTGGTATAACGCTTCAATTAGACTTGAATACTTGGCTTTTGCAGCAACAGCCAATCGAGTCTGGATAACCTAGAAGCATCAATGAGAAAACGTGGCCGGATTCTAACAATGCAACCAACCCATATAGGATTCGTGATTAAAGCATTTGCTACACCGGCCAGTGCGGCGATGCATAGGTTTTTCCCAGGAGATAACACACCATTAGAACTTACTGCCCGTTTCTTCAGGTACTCGTAAAAATAAAAGTACACTGTTGAGCCAATGAAAACCCCGGTCAAAGCAGAATTCATCCCCCTACTTAATCGCTGAAATAACAGAGGCGAACTTTAACGAACAAACCTGAAAAGGCTAGCGATTCCTTCTTCTTTAGGGATTACATAGAGCGCATGCAAGACGCCTTCCAGACGGCGACGTGAACCACTACCATCACTTTCGCTTTCGCTTTGATTCACTATTCAATTTTAGTCGGCGGAAGACCCCAACTCGATCGGTATTACGCTGGACCTGCAACCGACATCGGACGTTCTCAAGTGGATACAGCAAGCCCATAGCCAAGACTGACGCCGCTCCTCCAGATAAGGCATGGGTCGTTGTATCAATATCTGACATTTTACAATTGTGAAACGAGACACGACCCTATAGGGAAGGCATTGTTTAACGCCAACTCTTCTAAGTAATGTTACCTTCTTACAACTCATAGTATTGCTGACCTTCAGCTGTTATTTTATTTTCTCTACCGCGCTGTACTGCTGTCAACTAAAAAGACTTTCGAGGCCCGAGTCCAGCGTATACTCTGACTGATGCTTCCAAGGCAGAATGCAACCCAGACACTGAGGAATCGGTTCCCATATACAGGCAAGCTCAAAATCGCAACGAATATAAGGACGGCAGCTAGAATCCATTTTGAGTAGACTTGAGCGAGTTGGATCGGAGGGCGAGGCTTTACAATCGACCGATGTGCTGGCCGTCGCTTCTGGTCTTTGGGTCGAATTGTTATCATTTTCTGGCCGAACTTTGACAGCCCCCGATGGAAGACAATGATTTTCAACTTAACCGCATCGTACAGCATACAAACAAGACGAACCGATCTGCATGATTCTGAGCTATTCAATCAGATTACCGAATAAACATACAATTTTGTCGTTTGGAAAGGGGCGACGAACCCCGTCGTCGAGTCCATTACCAAAAATTCAGGCCAATTGGTAACAACTCGATATCTATCACGATGAGTTATTGCTCAGCGATCCAAATCACAGAGTTTCCGACTCTAACTCATGGGGAAAAGGATTCTTGATTTCTAAGGTATCCGACCATACGACATGGTTTGGTTCTTTGGGCAGCACGAGAGATGCTGGCTCTACAATACAAGGAATCTTCCACACAGGTTTATCAGTTGAAAATAAACTTGTCGACATACTTCCGAACTGAGTCTGTTGTTCAACGCCAACCATTTTACTTCCGCTTAAATTTATGGGTTCATACAGGCCGAATAAACAATGCGATTAGGCATTTCAGTGTTAAAGAATACGAAATGATTATTGCAGAAGGCAGGATCCTTGGTTTTCCTCCTGTCGCTGTTTTCGACGCTTTTCTGCCTGAAAACAAAAATACCCGTCAGTTGGCGGCAACGAGACCAAGATCGAGACCTGTTCTTTCAGGCAAGCTTTATAAGCATCAAAAGACGGCTGGCATTTGCTTCTATGTTCGTAGTTCTTTTCGATGCAGGAGTAGCTTTGGTTGGCAAGAGGAGCGCATGGACTATCAGCAACAAGTGACATGATTCCGGTAAAGTAACTGTAATACGCACTACCGTCTGTATCATGGGTGCATTAAACGGAGACCCTACTGGCTGTTTGCTGTCTTCCGATGAAAACATTGTACAATTGAAAACAGCAGGCAAGATCTAGACAGGCCGAAAGATGTATGAGTGTCTGCTTCCCTAATCCTAACACTTACAACACCTATCATAGGCGTTGCGTTCACTTTGATCTGTATTGAAGTCTAAAACCCAAAGGGTTGAAGTCTACTGACAATAAGGTGGTATTGACATCTCGATTGCGGCTGAACGTCGAAGCGGCTGACTCTAAGGACCTGTAATTTTAATGGTCAAAAGAAATTCAACCAGTAATGCGATGTACCATCTTGAAAAGATTATCTCGATGACCAGACTGAGTAAATCGCCGCTTGCATGCAGAATATGCGAACGGCTTCTTGCCTGCCTGCGTTAGCTTGACTTGCAGGCCAAGTCTTTGATCACATTTGAAGCATGCATAAGCGCCGATACGCATATCAAGGAGCCAGTCATCCGTTTTCATGGACGAGCAGTTAGATGTAAAAAACTTTCAGATAAAGAATAGTCTTTGCCATCACCGATGACTTTTTCGCCCACATTAATGTCTGCGTGTTCTGCGATTCCTTTCTGTAGTGGAGAGTCTCTCAGGCGTCGTACAATTGGTCGAACGATGGCGGTCATTTTTTCGACATCGTTACCAGGGATCCCGTTCTGAAGACAGAAATGGAACGATGTCTCTTGGTCTGTAAGAAGACGAGCGTGACTTTGGCGTAATCGATCCGGCTCCAGATAGCAACCGTATCGCTCTCTTTGCAATAACCATCGTCCCAGATTCTTTCACAGTGCAGCGGTATTGTTGTGAAAGGGATCCCAGTGACTGCATACGGTTGTCGAATCCCGCCATGTGGTGGCTCAGCGTGCCTTCGAGACTCCATTCGCGAATGTGGATCGGTTCTCTTCGCCAGCAGAACTGACTGTCGAAAGATTGCTCCAATGAAAAAATGTGCCAGCCGTCCGCTCTGTTACCATCCCCATCGACCGTGATTTGTCGTTTGTCGTAAGGCCAGATGAACAGCGCGCCACAGCTTTAGCATCGCCTCATCATGTTCAATTGATTAACGGTTATCGCGCGCTGGCATTGCTTCTCGTTGGAGGACCCGAACCAGATATGGCAAATGAGCATGACCTGATCGTCACTTTTCGGCGTCGTTATAGAACAATGACATGCCTTCCTTAAAGATTGTTGGGTCGCATGTGACTGTGTAGGCCCAGATTTCGAACTGAATGCAAGCTCGACTCCACAATGATGGCAGAGGAATGAACTGTCTCGAAGTCGACTGTAACATCTGGAGCAGTCTTCAAATGCTTCTTGTTGGAAAGTTCTAAACAAAATCTCAAAGCAACCGTAATTTCGAAGTCGATCGTCCATGAGTCGGTTATTCTATGTTTGCTCCTCATGTCCTTGACAATTCGTCTAACTACCGTTTGGACTGCTCCGAAAATGCAACTGCTTCGAGTTTGTAAAGGTAACTCCCCGGTAGAGACTCGGCAAATTCATGTTTTGTTTATGGAATCTATCCTAGTGAGACACGGAATGGATGGTTGAAAGGTGGCGATCCCTCCATGACTTGAATTACGTTGCATCCCCATGGGCCCAATTACCCGACACAGTTTGCGTTACACTCTTAATGGCCGCTTTTCTGCTGATGCAGACATGGAGTATCTCACACCTATGTTGAGAATTCTACGCCAAAATTAATGCAACAAAGTCGACATTGTCTTTATTATCTGCAACTATCTCTGGATCGTCTTATGGCACTGAGCCAGATTCTGATGATGAAGCTTTAAAAAACAGATACAAACTTGCAGAGCAACTGCATCTTTGATCTCAGTGCTTTTGCTTTCCAATTTTAACTCTGCACGCCTTCGAGATCGACAACATTCGATATCCGGTTCTATTTAAGGTACAAATCGCCAGAAACTGAAACTTTCTTTTATTTGGATATTAAAGATTCCGGCTTGGTTTAATCTTTACGCGACTTGAACATATCGTTAAAATAAACGTAAGTGACTTTCATATCTGGGTTAGGCTCGTTCCATTGGCCAATCTTATCTTTCGTTCCTGGACGCTCAAGAACGACTGGAACGGTCACCTGAGATAAGACTGATTTTACTGAAGACGGCTCCTGCAAATATCTGATTAATTTCAATATGACGTCTCGCAACATTATGCACCAGATTATATTCTTTTGCTAATTTTTCCACAGATTCGTTATCTGGATCTTTCCGATGGCGAACGATCAATTCGGCCCAGGCTTTAGCTGTTATTCTGAGCCAAACAATGAATATAAATAACTATACCATGGAACGCAAGCACCTTCCAGGAATTTCCGGATCCTCATACTGATCGACATTCTTTGATACCGGCAAAGGGCCTGCAGCTTTGATAGGCATCGGTGGAATTACCTCCACCTCTTGCATGATCTGTGTAGCTCGGGTTACCAACATCTCATCCTTCACATGGATCGGATGAACTAATGATCACATTATGAACCGAAACTACCACGGAGGGCCACCTACGATGCCTCGTCGAGGCGTCGGTCTGTGGTGGCTCCGGTTTCAAACGCTGCACGGCCGGTGCTGTTCGCTTCGATAACCGTGAAATCGCACCGCCCATTGTCTCTTATTGCAATGGCGATTTACCTCACTGATAACCGGATGGGGGATTGGGGTCCGTTCCGGGCAAATCACCGATTCAATTCTTGTATCTTTGATCGGATTGAGGATTATCATAAGCTCTTGAACGTTTTCGCAGTAATAAAGATATCTGTCTATTCGCAACAGCTTGTTTACTTAAATCATCATAGATAACTATGTCATGCTTTCTCTTCTCTACTGCA